>JAQMCX010000012.1:18004833-18033246 GCA_029814765.1 Acanthurus leucopareius
ACCTCCCCTTTCTCTCTAAGATTCTTGAGAAAACAGTCGCCAATCAATTGTGTGATTTCTTGCATAACAATGGCCTACTTGAGGAATTTCAATCAGGCTTCAGACTACATCATAGCACTGAGACAGCACTGGTAAAAGTAACTAATGATCTTTTGTTGGCATCAGACAGGAGACTTGTCTCTGTACTTGTTCTGTTAGATCTTAGTGCTGCATTAGGCATGATTGACCACCATATTCTTCTACAGAGACTGGAATATTCAATTGGCATTAAAGGAACAGCATTAAGCTGGTTTAAGTCTTACTTATCGGATCGCTTTGAGTTTGTTCATATTAATGACGAATAAATAAGTCCCCAACTGTGTCACCAGCAAAGCACCCCAGCACCATCACACCTCCTCCTCCATGCTTTACAGTGGGAACCATGCACGGAGAAACCATCCGTTCACCTTTTCTGTGTCACACAAAGGAACAGCGGGTGAAACCAAAGATCTCAAATTTGGACTCATCAGACCAAAGCACAGATTTCCACTGGTCTAATGTCCATCCCTTGTGTTTCTTGGCCCAAAAATCTCTTCTGCTTGTTGCTTTTCCTCAGTAGTGGTTTCTTATCAGCTATTTGACCATAAAAGCCTGATTTGCGCAGTTGATGTAGAGATGTGTCTGCTACAAGAACTCTGTGTGGCATTTATCTGGGCTCTAATCTGAGGTGCTGTTTACTTGCGATTTCTGAGGCTGGTGACTCGGATGAATTTATCCTCAGCAGCAGAGGTGACTCTTAGTCTTCCTTACCTGGGGCGGTCCTCATGTGAGCCAGTTTCATTATAGTGCTTGATGGTTTTTGCGACTGCACTTGGGGACGCATTCAAAGTTTTTGCAATTTTCTGGAATGACTGACCGTCAGTTCTTAAAGTAATGATGGACTGCCGTTTCTCTTTACTTAGCTGATTGGTTCTTGCCATAATATGAATTATAACAGTTGTCTAATAGGGCTGTCAGCTGTGTACCAACCTGACTTTTGCACAACACAAGTGATGGTCTCAACCCCATTAAGAAGGCAAGAAATTCCACAAATGAACCCTGATAAGGCACACTTGTGAAGTGAAAACCATTTCAGGTGACGACCTCATGAAGCTCATAGAGAGAAGGCCAAGGGTTTGCAGCACTGTCAACAAAACAAAGGGTGGCTACTTTGAGGAATCTAAAATATAAAACACATTTAGAGTTAGAGTTAGTTACTTAGAGTTATTTAACATTTTTTTCTTTGCTACATAATTCCATATATCTTGCCTCATATATTTGATGTCTTCAGTATGTATCTACAATGTAGAAAGTAGTAAAAAAAAACAAAAAAACATTGAATGAGAAGGTGTGTCCAAACTTTTGACTGGTAGTGTATATATAAATATAATTTTATTTATATATATATGTAATTTGTTGTTGTTGTTGTTGTTTTTGTTGTATTTAATTTTCTGTGAATATTGCTTTAACACTAAAGAATATTCAAACCAAAAAGAAGGGAACTGAAATACTAGTTAATAAATGTTCATTTTGACCTACCTCCTGAGTCTGTGATGTGTGTCGTCTTTGCTGCTAGTACCTGTTTCTCCAGAATGACCTGTTTCTCCAGAACGACCTGTTTCTCCAGAGTGTTTTGGAAGTTGGATGGATGTTGGTTGCAGTAAAAAGCTCTCTTCTTAATAACACACTGTTGCTACAATGTTGAAGTGATCTTGTTCCTTCTTAATCAGACCTTTAGTTTTATCACTTGCTGCCTTTAATATAAGGTCCCTTTAAGGATTTAAATCGTTGATGAATCAGAGGATCAAAGGTATTAAAAGTCCTGAAGAGTCCTGGAATTTTCTCGTTCTCTCCCAGTAGCACAGTGACCCACCAACACACTCACACACATTTAGTTACTAACACTTATGCACAAAGACATTGGTTGTCAATATGTAAAGCTAGATAAAAAAATGATACAGATAATAAATAAATAGATACGTAAAAAATATATTTAAAACTTGTAGGTTAGAGAAGTAAAAGAATTTATTCTTGAAATTAGCATACTCCTTTTGGAAGATCAACACCCAAAATGTGACTCCATAATCACCAACATCAACACATACACACACACACAGACAAGCACACACACACAGACAAGCACACACACATAAACATGCACATGCACACATACACGAGCACGCACACTCACATGGTCGCTCTAGAGTTCTAGAGTTCTAGAATGTTGATGGATCAAAGGCATTTACAGACCTGAATAGTTATAGTATAGCAAGAAGGTTCTCGATTCAATCCTCTCAGGGGCAGCACCTTTTTGAGTAACTATTTCATACTCTCCTTGTGCTAGCACTGGTGCTTCAGTTTCTCCCACCTTCAGAAACGTGTACATATAGGTAAATCTCCCTGTCAGTGCTCCTTAACACAGCAGAGCTTTATTTGGTCCCAGGTATAATTGTGTTTAACAAATCAGGAATTATTTTATTGAGAAAGGAAATCATATGGAGATACTGTGAATTTAATTATTAATTTATTATTAAGAATTATATATAAATATACTATTAAGTTGACATGTTTGAACCAAGGGGCAAACTCCCCACTTCCGCGTTGAAGCCAACCAGAAAGTACAAAAACTTGCAATTCCTCAACTGACCACTTGAGGCTGGCTCCAAAAGGGAGCAAATTCTCATTAGAGCCCATGTTAAAATGACCAACTTTAGAGCAGAAATAAACATAGTTACAGCCTGGTTCAAAAAATGTTTTTTTTGTCTACAGCTTCTCTACCATCTCATGAAAACTCTGAGGGGGGTGAATTTTTTCTAACGCATTTGTTAATCTTATATAGCTATAAGCTTATAATTTGGCGAGTTCTGCATAAATTAGGGCGTGGCCTTGTTGAATGACAGCATGTTGACAGATAGCCGGGGGTGTTAGCTGAGTGGGTGTGCTGTCCGTCCTTCAAGTCTCACCTCTTTTCCCATATTTGGATTTTTGTCGTTTAGGCGGGCTCTTGGCAGAGTCAGGTGCAGACAAATGGTGGGGCCCAGAACAAGATTTCTGAGGCTTCACTTTTGCTCAGGCAGAAACCAAATTGGTGACGTCATGGAGGGTTCGTCCAGTGTTTTATACAGTCAATGGTTGGAACTTCCAAGAATTCAATGTGGTTTTAAAGGGATAGTTCATCCAAAAATGAAAATTTGGTCATTATTAACTTGCCATCATGCCAGTTGAAGGTCAAGTTTAGTATTTTAGTCCATAAAACACTTCTTGAGTTTCACAGGAAAACAGTGTTGCAGAATCTCCCAGTGGAATTGAATGGCAACCTGTTCTCAAATGTAAAAGAACAATACCTTACCGCTTGTAGCTGGTGTAATCCAAGTCTCCTAAAGCTCAGTTGCATTGGAAGATGTTATTTACACCATGTTTGTTGATGCTAAATCTTCACTGTAGATCATTATCTTGGAGCCACATGCACACCGTTTGAACAGGGTGTGTATAGTATGACCCATGCGTGCAAGTGAACACCATGTTAGAGCTTAAAGAGACTTGGATTAAACCAGACAAGCAGAATGTAGGCATTTTATGTTTCTTTTTCCAAGTTGTTTTTACCGTTTGAAAACTGGACAACATTCACTTACATTGAGACTGCTACGCTGTTGTCCTGTGAAACTGTAGCAGTGTTTTGTGGACTAAGGGTGAGTGAATAAAGACTGAATTTTCATTTATGAGTGAACTATCCCTTTAATATGTTAGTTGTGTTTGTCTGTTAACTTCAAATGTATGTATGTGTGTGTGTGTGTGTGTGTGTGTGTGTGTGTATATATATACACACAGTTGACTGGTTGCACAGTAGACATTTTGATATGTCATACCAGAATATCAAAAGTGTTTTAATGACTGCTGCATTTCACTTAGGGGAGGCTCTTCTACTGTGCATGCTGGTTCACTGTCACTGTTACAGGGACACTTAAAGGAAATGAGCCTTAATTACTGTTATGTCTACCTGTGTTGTTCTTGGTCCTAACAAATCAAAATATCTGCTGTGCAACAAGATCACCTTTGACACCTTTGACAGTTTGAGACCGGTATTGAAGACTGTTACTGCATATTATACACATTTGTGTAATACTTGTTGCACTTGATTTGTTGTTAACTGTTATGCATTTCTATGCAGTTTTATACATATGTGTTGGTCAAATATGTGTTGTGACCAAAGTTAATGTAATAAAGTAAAAAAAAAAATTAAAAAAGGCAACTTAAATATTTACTTATTTTGAAAGTATTTCATTTTATTAACAACCTAAATTAAACACAGGGTTTACTATAAACAATACTTTTTCCTAAACCATAATATTAGGTTGTTAAGGAACAATATTTTACTTTAAGATGAAGCAAAAATTTTAGTTGAGAAACTGTTTTTTTTAAGTTGACCTACCTTAAAATTTAAGTTGCATTAATGCAAACTTTTGATTTGAAATAACTCAAATTATTAACTTAATTTGACTTAAAACAGTTGTGTTGATTCAACTTCTTAATTTGACTTGAGATAACTTAATTCAACTGCATGTTACCAATCGAAGTAATTTTTTTAAGTTTGTCCAACAATTTTCTTTTTTCAGTGCAAGCAGACACAACATGCCAACTAACAAATCCTAAAAAGGCATTTTTTTTAACAAATAATAATTAAAAAAACATTTCACAGTTCTTAAAACTTAATTCTAATAACCTCCTGCTTTATAGTTTCTACTCTGCAGGAACAGTGAACAATTGTAGTTCTTAAAATGCTGTTTTAGGGTTTCTGTGTAGCTTCAGATTCAGCATTGGTACTTTCACAGCACGAGAGGAACTCTGAGTGACCCAAGAGTCCATCGATTAGTCAAAGTCAGGAGCCATTACACCCCATTTTGAAATCTGCCAGCTGTGTACACAAGATGACAAAACAAATGCGTGTAACGATTAAATAGGGTTGTTGTTCGTGTTGCATTTAGTGAGAAGACCTATGATACATTATTGCCACATACTGGACAAAAGAGAGTGCAGTTTCCTTTATTTGTTGCTGTCATTGCCCTCATATGAAGCACATAAGTAACGCTGTTAGTTACACAAAGGTGACATTGCCATTTTGCAGCATTTGGACTGTTTTTCCCATGGGAAACTTAAACAGTTAAATAAGGAGTTGGAGTACATGTTAGATGATAAAACTGCTGAACCTTTAAATCCAAGCTGGACATCACTCTGACTTCTTTTTCAGTAACCTGTTTACTCTTAAGACCCTGCACAGAATTCTGAAAGGCAAAAAAGAAAAAAGTTTGGTCAACCAAGTGTGTCTTCAAATTTGACTTACTGAGGGATTACTGGCAAGTCCCACTGTATCTGCGTGCCCAGGAGTCCGGAGATCAGTGAATTCATGACACTGTTTGGACTTTTTTATTGCACCTTAAGGCCATTTGGCCTGCGATATGCTCCAGCTACCCTTTAAAGGCTCATGAACCATGTATTCTCTTTTCTGTTCGGCTGTGTCTTCTGTTTGGTCAATGACTTCATCATTTGTGACATTTCAAGAGGCATGTTTATTGTATCCTATATCCATAAGTTCACTCTCAACCTGGCTAAATGTAAATTTGCCAAAGCAGCTGGCACTTCTGTGGGTAAAGAGGTTGATCAGGGTGAGATTTACTAAGCTGAGGCTATACATTTTCTGCTCCAATTACCACAAAAAAACTGATGCTGTTACTCTGTAAGGTAGGCTAAAGTCTAAGCTTTTGACGAGCTTTATCACCATCACAGTTGCACTGGCAAAGCTGCTTAAAGCTCAGACCAAGTTCAGCTGGTCAGTCCAGTGTTCTTTTCCCAGGTTTTGGCTGCCTCGCATTTAAGGGAACCTTATTACAAGTAATAACAAGCATTGTTGGACCAGGTCTTAACACATAAGGGTTAATTAGACTCAGTTTTCTCTCCAAAAAGTTAATAAACATGGTCAGTTTTTGGCAATGATAAAACCATACCTAACAGGTGCAGTCCCTCCCCTTCCTCTTCCTCTTTTCAGAAGCCTGTTCTCTTTAACAAATCTTCTTTTACTCTCAATTTAGGTTTTTCGTCTTCACAAAATAATGATATCGTCATATTTTTAATCTGTTCCTTGTCTATATGAAGTAACATATTCTTTCACCATCTTCAAAATAGAGAGCCAAATTGTGTCTTCAGCTGAAGCACATTGTTGCTGACAAGAACAAACCAAATATTCCCTCAGTGCAATGGGAGAACACACATCTATTGCTCTTTTCCCCTCTTCTGGAGAGATGCATCCCAGCAACACATGACATAAGCCAGTGGTGACCAAATGCATCACAAACCCTTCAGCAAGCACAACAAATTTTCTCAAGTGCTTATTGGAGCAAGCCAGGAAATAAATTTGCACAGCGAAGAGGGAGGCATATGGCTGCAGCAAAGTTGCAGCTAAATTCCTTGGACCCTCATGTTGATGGTTGCCATGGCTTATGTCCGACTTATCAAGTTTTACCTTGTTCTACAGAATACAGAATATTCGAGTTGCCAGGTTTTATTCAAAAGTGGCGCATCAGGGAAATTTCCTGCAGTCTGCAGAAGTTGTCCTTGCTGTTGGAGAACCATTGGGAGCTCGCTCTGCTCCATTGCATCCAAAGCAGAGATGATGGGGGATGTGCATGATGGGCACATCATAATCATCATCACTTATATCTGCATTTGTGATGACTTGTTTATGTGCATGTATGATTTCTCAACTCCAATGTAGAGGCAACACTGTGTCAGAGTCTGCAAGGATCTCCATCAACAGAACAAGCATGACTCTGTTTCAAATGTTGCTAGCCTGCCCCTTACTGGCTTGGCTGGGCTCAGCGCAACTTTTTTTGTGACTTCAAATGAAGCTTGGTGTCTGTGAAGAAGCTTAAAATTCAAGGTTCAAGTTCAAGGTGCAATTGCAAATTTGCACATATCACTGCTCGCAAAAAATGAAAAACCAAAAACTCATGTTTTGATGCACAGAGGGTGTTTTTGCACCCCCTTTTAACCTCCTAAGTATTATAAAATGCATACATATATCATTCAGTACGTTTTTGAGTGCACATCATGTCGGAGTCTGTGTAAGACAGAACATAATTGCAGAAAAACTTAACATCACAACAATAAAACAGAGACATGCTTGGCTTGGCAAGGCTTCACCATAAAGAAGCCAAGCCCATAAAAAAGCAGAAACTGAAGATGAGACAGGGAGTTGGTGAGAAACAAAATGAATTCTTAAGAAAGGTTAAGAATGAGGTTAAAAGAGGAAAAGTGAGGTGAGAAAAAGAGCAGAAGCAAAAGGGGGAAAAAAAAGGTTTAAACAGGTGACGATACTAGAAAGAAAACAGAGAAACGAGAAAAAAGGAAGTAACAGGGAGAGAGAAGGAGAGGATAAAAATCTAAGAGGCAAGAAGAGAATCAATTACACTGGATAAGAAAAGACAGTTCAGGCAAGAAAGGGAAACAGAGCCAGTTTTGTTCTGTTGTGCATTCTAAGCTAGGTTACAGCACTGCTGAGGCAGAGTGATGTGAAGAAATGGCACACACCAAATTAAGACTTCCGTGACTTTATCAACCCTCAAGATCATAAAAACAAAGTTTGCTGTGATACCAGAATATGAGAAGATGAAAAAACTACATTATTACTATTATTATACAGTTATTATGTATATATATATATAAAAGGCTCAAAACAGAGCACATAGTTAAACCTGAAATAATTAACAGAGATCCAGAATTTATGACAGGAAAGCTGGCTGATGGGTATATTACACGGCACTTGAAAGGAAAAATGAAGCAAATGGCCCAAGATATATAGATGACTTAAACAGGCCGACTTAATTTAGATTGGCTAAATATAGACCTACCCTAAACAAGAATTAAAAACAACATTTATTCACTTTTTTTTTTTTTTTTTTAAATCAATGTTTGTAGCACACTCTGGGCCCTGACTTACATAATGTTGCAAAAATGTCAGTGATATTTTTTCTTCTAAATCAGACCTTAATCACCTGTTACCTTTAATATAAGGTCCATTCAAGGATTCTACAATGTTACTGAATCAAAGGATCAAAGGCATTAGAGATCCTGAAGAATTCTAGAATTTCTCTTTCTCGCCCATCAACACACACACACATATACACACACACAAGCACACCCAATGCACAAATGCATGCACACACATACACATACACAGACACACACACCTACACACACACACACACAGTGGGCTAAGTATGTAATAAGGTCCTGAATGAAAAAGTTCTAGAATGATAATGAACCAAAGGCATCAAGTTCAAAAGAGTTACAGAAGTTCCACATACAGGACCACACACACACACATACATGCACACACACACAAACACACTTGAGTAAGTATGTAATTTTTGAATGCAGATGAATCAAGGGAATGAATGGTTCCAAGTAGTTGTAGAACCTCTGTATATAAGAACACACACACACACACACACACACACACACACACACACACACCCACAAACAAACACACACACACACTCACACACACACATACTCACACACACAGACGCAGCAAACAGTCACAGCTACAGCTGCTATCCCATGCTTTTCTCACCCAGCAGCCCCAGCAGGGTTTGACAACAGCAGACTGCAACACGGAAACATGCAGTTGCCTGGTGTTTCAAATACCGCAGAGAGCTCACACACACACACAAACACACACAAACACAGACACACTCTCATGCACACTTCATCTTCATCACATACCCCGTCGTTGCTTTTAGTTTTTTTTTCTTCCCAGCTTCTTTCCAGCCGCTTCTCTCTCTCTCATTTTTCTCCACAGTTACATCTTTATAGCAGCTTGACAGCGGGTTCCTACCTCTCCTCTCTGCCCGTGCTACTCTTGTATCAGTGGTGGTCTGGAAGACAGAAAGTCATGCTTGTTACAGAAAGGCTGCAGTTTGCAAAAGGTTTTATTTATATATGTATTTTTATGTTGTTTAAATATTTCTTCTTTTCTCTTTATGCTCCTATCTCATGCACTTCCATCTTACCTAATAACTAGGGCTTTCTTTTTGCCAAATGTCTTTAAAAACCCATGTCAATGCCATAGCAAAAGCTCGAAAAATACATACTCAATGTATGCTTCCTTATCTAACTTGCTAACAAGCTAAATTTCAGGAGCAGAGCAGGTTTGTGGAAGATGCAGACCAAAGCAGGTCAATAGATATAATATGATGAATGATGTTTTCTAATGGTTTTTAATAATACACATGGTATACCTTATTTCATTTTGTAGTTTTGCAGCATCGTCTCTCACATTCAGTGTAATTTGATGAGGCATCTCTTGGAATCACAAGGGACCTCACTTAAAAAGCCATAGCTCTAAGCTTTAGATAATATGGAAAAATAGCCAGAGGCCTCATGACACAACATAATGATTCATTTTAATGCAAGGTATGCTGTGCTTGTGATTTTACACATTTTGCAATATGCATTGTAATAGCACGTATTGCAAGGCAAATGATTGCCTTTTTAAACTGCGATGTCACTATAGAAAAGGTTTGTTAACATTTGTTAAACTCAGTGAGATAAAGTTTCCAGCTGGATAATCTCACTTTAGACATCTCATTCGATGCTATACCCTATTGATTTTTTTTCCTATGCCACCACTATTCAATAAGTTTAACTCTGCAACAATAATATCCACATCCAGTTGCCACTTTAAGTCCTGGATGTTGATGAGAAGACTGGGGTTAAGAGATTGTAGCATTTGTCCTCAGTGTCCCTGTAGGTCAATTTACTTCACGAGCACAAACAAGATGCAATTGAGCTGACTAATGTCCTGCCATATTATCCATTAAAATATAACCAGTAAGTCTAATGAGGTCATTAATTAAGCTGAATAATGCATTAATTAGCACATTTTTAATGGTAGTGTCTGTCCATGTTGCATACATGATCAGATCCGAGGTCCAAATGAAATATCACTCAACAACAAGCAACATGAAGCAAACTGAAGGATTTTATTTTCTCTTAGTATAAACTGTAGGTTCCAAAAAATATTCAAGTTTTTAAAATGCTAGTAGTCTGATAAAACTGCATGTTTATATTTTCCTGCAAGCAGAATATCTATATTTCATTACACCATTAAAAGGCGCTATATGTAACATTTTAGCACCAATTATAATAAAATTCCACACTTTACCTTCATGACTGAGTCTGAGAGTGGACAGAAAATCTACTTCAAAATGTTTGACCCAAATTTAATTGATGGTCACTATAAAAAGTACAGTGTGGTTATGACGCATAGGTCCAATATGGTGCAGTTGTTCGGATTTCTGGTTTTTAATTAAGAGGCTCAGGTTTAACTCATGTTGTTGGTTTGTGTCCTTTAGTCAACAGTCATTACACAGAATCATGTACTCCCAAAGCACAGTGAAAACTGGATATAAATCCTTTACATAGCATAAAATACTAATATGACCTCTATACAGGAGCTGTATCATAATCTGTGCTAAAATGTCACATATGACACCTTAAAATTCAAACTTGATATTTAATAAATGAGGTATAACTTTTATATTTTTTAGTCAAACACAGTGGCCCTTTAGCATTCAATATTAAGTCTTGCTACGCAGCATCAACGCATAATCATGCATTTTTCTGAGCTGGTTGAGCTCAGATAAATCCCACCGCTGAACTGCGCCCACTGAGGTCACCTTCACATGTAGACTACACCTGCAGGGCCTCATATCTTCACAGACAAGGCTCTAATTACATGCACAATCATATAAGTAAATTGAATCAAAAGTCACGAATTTACCCTGGGCTTTCATGTATGTAAATCTGGCCCTTGATGATTCACACAAACACAAACTACAACTAAGACTCAGTGATGAAGTCCCTCCTTGTGAGGTTATTTTAAAGTTTCTTGACTTAATTAGCTTGTATAACAGTCTCTCATTAACTTTCTTAGGTCTCCTGCTCGTTCCTATTAACAAACAGCTTTGAGTTTAGTTTTAAACATTGTTTCTCTTCAGGCTGCTTTGATCAGCACAAAGTTCACAAAGTGAAAAACAAAGCCACCTGAGTCTTTCACTGCATCACCCACTCCAAACACCAGATCAAATTAGCCTGATGGGAGAGACAATTACTTAACCACGCACACCCACAGATACTGTGTTTTCACTGGAACTTAAGCAGCTAACCTATAATTCTCTGAGCACATTAAATACCCAGCGATCAGTCCCAGCCATTTAAAGGTCCAGCGTGAAGAATTTAGGAGGATCTATTTGTAGCATGTGGGAGAAATAAAGGGTAATGTTCATAAATATTTTTTCATTTGTGTATAATCAACTCAAAACAAGAGTTGTTGTGTTTTCTTTATCTTATAGCCTTTTGTATCTACAGAGAGAAATGCCTCTTTCCGTGTGTTCCCCAGGGATATTCATACAGGTGCAATCTGCAGCTCTACCGCTAGATGTCACTAAATTGCACACACTAGACCTCTAATAAGATTTCATGCATTTAAAACTTTCCCCAAAAGGCAACTTTTTTGTTTTGTTTTGTTTTGTTTTGCTTGTTAGGACACATTTCAGTTAAACGACGAAAATATGCAACCGTTATTTTTTATAGACCAGATTTAACGTTAATGGTGACACATAAAAAAAGGAATAAGTTGCACCACAAGTGAGTGTTGTATCTTCAGATTACTACCATTTAGATCTTAATGTATATATTCCTGCACTGAGAATCGGCCACCATGGGAGGTAAAATTAGCCCCCTCCACCCAACACACCCCCACCCTGCCCCACGGCATTGAAACTGTCCTCACATTTAGGAAAATAGCTGACAGTGTAAACAAACCCCCCAAGTCTCCATGTACGTCCCGAGTCCCTAAGGCGAAAACACATGGCGGCTCTAATAAGCAATAACACATTAATGCCTCCATTTTTTAGCCACTGTCTGAACACATTTCTTGAATGCCATTTAGCTGGCTTCCCCTAATACACCTGTCCTCATGAAGCTAATGCCTGGCTCCATTCCTGCCTCTGACCTGCCTCAGGTGACTGCCTTCACACGGCTCCAAACATGTCCACCCCCCTCCCACTGTTTATTTTTCTTATTAACATCTGTTGGTGCCAGTCGGCGATGCTGGCGCTGCACATGATGCTACCACAACAGCTGCCACGTTAAAGTGTAAACCAGAAGTAGTCAAAGCCTCGGGGGAGGGGCTTGGCGTGCCCTCTATCTGACACCAACTTCTCTGGAGGGGCTTTTTGCAGCCACCACAGCTGGCACCATAATGGAGGTCATCAGGAGAACTGGAGTTCACTGACGGTTAAATACACAGAGATGTCACAAAAACATGTCATGGCATGAAGATGGAGGGCGAATTTCAAAGTGTATAAAACAGAAAGTTGGTCCAAAATGATTAAAACTTTAATTTATTTCGGTTTATGCTTTAAATAAAGGTTAACTCTCCTGCTCAAGATTTGTGTTGAGCAGTCTGTAAATATTAATTGTGATCAAAATACTGACAGTTTTTATGACATAAACACTTTCTGACAGAAAACAGTCTTTTGTGGTTCGTCAGTCTGTCGGTCTGTATGTTGCCTCACACATGTAACGTCACTACAAACTACTCTGATCTAACTTTCTTCTTAGAGAAGATGGTAAAGTTGATTCCAGGTAAAGGCAGCTTTCTTTGGATGACTTTTCTGTGATTAAGAGGAAGGTTTTGGATGTATTTTAATCAATCCCATTTCCATACAATAGTGTTATAATGAGCAACCTGAAAAAACCCCAGATTACTTCAAAGTACAACTTCTTCATGTTTTTAAAGTTTTTGCTTTCGACAATGTGTGCAAACTCAACCTTAGTTGGTGGAAAAAGTATGTAGCTATTGTTAGTCGCAGTAGTATTTCTGAACACATTTACATACAGTATAATACAAAAATATTGCTTTTGGCATAAAAATCAGACACATTCATCCACCATACTGACCTTCACACCCTCATATAGTGCCTTCACATAGAGCACAGTACTTACTGCACTGGCCCTGACTGTATGAGACGTACAATGGTCCAGTGTGGACAGAGCTCTTAGAAACACTGGCCTGGTTTTTATGCATTGACATTTGTATCTTTGACAGCCCACAATAACTGAAATTAACTGGGTAATAACATAACTTGATGTTGTGTGCATTGAGAGAAGCTATTATTGTTAGAATTCTCACTGTGCAGTAATATTTTTTTAATAAAATTCTTCTCTCATGGAGCTTAAAATGTTTTTTTTTTAATCCCTTAATTCTCTGACTCTGGTTTGATTAGTGTTTCACAAAAGCATTTATTCTTTTTAATGAAATCATCAGGCTGATATAGAGCGTAATAACATTCATTGTTTCTAAATGTGTGAAGAGCAACATTTGATTTTTAGCCACATGAGAATATAATTCACTTCCTTTTTTTCTCTTTTTTTGTGTGTTTTGCTTTTCTTTAAGTTAATATTCTGCATTTTCCTTCATCACCCTGCAGTGAATTTAACCATCCTCTTTTTCTACCTTATCATCCTCTCTGCAGTGCCCTCTCTTGAATTTATCCACCACATGAGCGCTCACTTAACATATTATAGCGTTTATAGCCCACACTAGAGGGATAAAAGGTGAGAGAAGAGCTCCATATGCATTTGGCACATACCTGTAAATTGCTTCTTAACAGGTTTGAAAAGCCAATTTAAGGTCAAAAACGCGCAGATCAGATAGATCAGTGAAAGCTTTTTGCATCAGTTCTCCAGTATCTGCAGCTCAGTGTTTAATCTGGTGCCTGTAGAAGAGTATCAGTCAGATGTTTGTCACGATATTATTGGATTAATCTGTATATATGTCACATTTACCTATATTATGCATGTAACTGATGTAGCTTTTGCTTTTATCCTTTTTATTATAAACAATAATGCAAACACTATTATATTGTTATTATTCTATTGAAAAGAACTGTATTTTGTTTGTTTAAACAGTTTAAATAAACCTTTAACAGTAAAAAAAGAGAACAGATAGAAGTTATTTATATGTAGATGTAGATAGATTTAAACTGATAGTGTCAGTGGTGTTTTAATGTTTAGTTTCAACAAAGAATTTAGCTTGTTCAGACAGGAATTATACAATTGATTCCAGATTGCTAATTTTCATTGCTACAAGTTGGACAATTAACTGTGGAACTTTAGCTATTGATTAGACTAAACTCTAAGTAGTTAAATTTGCCTTCAAGTCTCTGTGCACCCACACAGTAGTATTCACTTACTCTGCTTGATCGATCCTCTGTGCTCAGCTTAAAGTTTTAAAATGATGTAAGCTGTACCTCCATAAAGAGCTGATCATGAACAGTGGGACTGTAGCTGTGCTAACAAGACATGACATGCAAGTGTTGGTCTGTCACTTTAACTCTCAAAGCTTCTCTTTTCTGTGATGCTTCGTGAGGGTTTGACATAATTTTTATTGTGCAAACAGACTCCACCATGACAATTCACACAGTGTATTCAAAAAACATGAACAGTGACCTTGACTTCTGCAAACTATTCCTATCATGTGGAAAAGGTTTATTCTACAGAGGAGGGCTAAATAAAAAGGTAATGGGGCAACACAACTAAGAAGCTAATTTTGCCATTTTGTTGGTCTGAACTTGGCTGCGAACGAGCTGTCAGAAAAATTACTTCTTCTGTCTTTCGATTACCAATTTTTTTTGAACATTTGATGAAAATTTAATGAAATCAATGTGAAGGAGATTTGATTAAAACTTACAAAAAACCCTCCAACCCAACTGCAAAGAGAATCTGACTCCACTTCCAGCTACGTTTCCAGCATCACATGTTAAAGGTGCATCTCTATAAATGTTGCTGCTGCAAGGAATTGTGGGTCAATAAAGATTGTGCAATGTACTCTGTGCTTGAGGAGCGCAAATATCAAAATACGTTCATTCACTTAGGAGCCTTACAAATGAAAAAAAAACCCAATTCAGCTGCAAACCAAACTTTGAACAGGAACATGAACAAGACCTCGGTTAAGAACTGTATGTTCATGCTCACAGTGTCCTCAGAAAAAGCCTAATGAGGCAAAATAATTAGGAAGCACCTGCATGGTTTTATCACCAATGCACAAATGTTTTAACTTCTGCAATCATAAATAATTATCAGGAACAGACTGTGTTACACATGCAAATGAGCTGCTGCAGGGACCTCACTAATCTTGTTGTGATGCACCATGAGATAAATGTTCATCATGTGTTTTTTGAGGCCGACTAAATGATTCTGCAGTGAAATATCAGATCGCTCTTCCACATGTGGTTTATACAAGTCATTTTCTGTTGAGAACCAGAGATGTTTGTCTTAAAAGCATATTGAACAAGCCAACAGCTTAATATAAACACAGGAGAAATTTAAACTGAACTTGTGATTTGTTAATTTGTTCGCTTTGAAGTGAGATTAAATGATGATTCACCAGCATGAAGATGGTGACTGGGGGGATGTTGTGAGGAGGCTCTTCCTCTGTGGGCTGTGAAAGAAATGAGAGAGCTGGACAGAATAATAATAGTGATGCTAAAACTGTGCTACATTCGGGGTCATGGTGTTAGTCATTACACAGAGAGGGAATAATCTCATTATTTAAAAAAAATCATAGTCATTGCAAAACATCACCCGACTTCCTTTTAAAAAAAAAAAAAATAGATAATGACTTGTTGAGTACTTTAAAAGGTTATGAGGGAAAGAAGATTAGAATGTGAGATTAGTGACAGTGATATAATGACATTATTAATTCAAAGTTACAGTCTGTTTAATGCTTCGAATGGCTCTCTGAGACTGAGAGCAGATTACAGAAACATCCACGTCTTCCCAGAGGCAATTTATCCCACAGCAAAAAGTTAAGGACACATTGTGATTCAGTCTGCAGTCACACATACAATCATCGCAATGGAGAGACGGTGCAGAGGTGAACTGCCTCGACTCAGCTCTGATATATTCTGATATGTGGTTATTATGGAAGCAAAGGTGGACGGGATGTTTAGAGTCGGACTAAATGTGCACAGCAGTAGAAACAGAAAAGAAAGAGGCGTCTGCTCTTTTTCAGAACATTCCGGTGCAGCTTCTCCTGTGGATTGTTTTGGCTGTTGTGTGTTTGGTGTGTGTGCGGTGTGAGTCTTTTATCAGCCACAGCGGGTCAGACAGTGACTCCTCAGGTTTCATTCGCTGTGACCTGCGGTGTCCAGGTTTCCCTCAGAGAGATGCTGAAAACCCCGGCAGCTCTGCCAAACCTCAGGGATGCTGTTCTGCAGTCGACACACCGTGCCGACCTCTCCGAAGTGTGTCGCCCTGTGTGATCCGCGGAGAATCAGAAATCAGAAGAACAAACAGGGACTGTGGAGCGTGGAGGAGGTTTACTGCAGTTTCCATCAGGCAAATTTATTCACAGAGGCTTTAATCAAATTAACAAGGTCAAAGGACTTCACAGAATTGACTCCATAGCAGCAGTTTGGATACATATTGCAACGCTGTCTCATGGATATTATGTTTTTATGATACTATTTAACAACTGCAATGTTTTTAAAATTTAATGCCACCTGAATTAGGTTTTTGGCAGCCGTTTTGTCCAACATGTTTCACCTACTGATGACAACAGTCAGCTCATAAAGACCTAAATTTAATCTAGGATGTATTCTAGAAACATTGATATGTCACCTAATAGAAATAACAAACCTCATATTTCAGTTTCCACATTATTCATAAGCGAAATTAAACAAAAAACTTTGGTTAAAGCATCAGTCAGTCGGTCACAATGTTTGTCCAGACTCTAATATCTCAACAATACCGGCTAGATTGTAATGAAATATATATAAATATCCACTCATAAAGATGGTGCAACAAAAGTAAAAGGAAATAGAAGAGAAGTCATTGAAAGGAAGTCAGAGTGCGGCCACACGGATCAGAGGTAATCAGCCCCAGTGATTGAAAACATCCGTGATTGTATCACAGGTCTTCAGAGGCTTGAAGCATCACACAAGCCAAGTACTGTTAATACAAGGAGTAAATGAGAAACCTGAATGAAAATAAAATAAAGGATTTGACTTGAAAAGTTCAAGCTTAAACTTTCAAGTAGCAAAATCTCAGAAATAAAAGATAATAATTGCTTGGCAGATGCATTCTAAGGTATCCACATGGCCAGGAATGAATGTTGGCATCCCTTCTGGAGATTTTTTAATCTCTCTGTAATTACCTTAAATTTTTTATGTTGAAACTTCACTTTTTTGTGTTCAAGGTCTGTGTGTTTTTGTCTCTAGTAACTAGTTGTAAACTGTTGTGTCCTCTTGTTAAAAAAAAATCCACTAAAAAATCACTTGAAAACTCCTTTAAAATGTCTCTTTTTTGTTTGTTACAATCAAACAATCTCCCACCGTCTCCTGCCAAAACAGCAGAGTTTGGCTGCTACACAAAATGACCTGAACATCACTAAAATACATGACAGAAACCGTCAACCTTGATCAAATCTATATACATTTGGGCACAATGTCACATTGATATGAACTGTTTTAATGTTAATATGTAACATGTTGCATATAAAAATATTTACAAACCTAAACTGTCATTTTATTATGCAGGCAGGCTGTTTAAGAACTGGTCTCTGCTGTAAAAAAAGACAAAAAGCAGCTCTGATCAGAAAACATTTGATGATATTTTACAGAGACTGACTTGACTGTGATTTTTCTCATTTGCCTGCATTGAGCTCTGACTCGCTGCTCTACAGAAAACAGCTCAAGAAAACAGAGAAACTGGATGAACAAAGGTTGAAAACACTGAGTCGGGGTCATTCGGGGGTGCTTGTCTTTCGGCTGCGTTTCACAGCGAAGCAAAGGCCAGAAATAAAAACAAAGCAGCAGACTGAGGTTCATTACGGCAAAGAGAACCAATTGGCCACACTATCGTTTTTCCGATAGACTTGGCCAACCGCTGCTTTGGGTGATTATAGATTTATCTATCTCCGCTTCCTCCACCCCTCTTCACACATCACAAACTCTTGCTAAATGTTTCCCTTTGGTGAGGGGGGAGATCGAGGAGGCTTGATAAATTGTGCTCGTGTACGGGAGGCTTTTAACTGATCTAACGCACATCAGGCCACCGAGAGTCACAGAGCATTTCAATGGCTTTTTCCTATTATGTTTACATCAATATAGCTGTTTATTGTGTTGATGTTTTTTATGTATAGTCTTGTAAACGAGGCAGTTCCATGGAGATTAAATGTCTTGTCTTTTAACGGAGATGCGGCAAAGTGAAGCAGAATCATTCATGAGCATAAAAGCTGCTGCCAGAAACATAAATAGTGAACACGACTGCAACTAAACACCAAATAAAAAGCATCTGCTGGGATAAAATTTACAATATGAGAGATTAAAGCTGCACTGATGGTTACTTTGATATAAAAGAAAGAACTATGTCGCTCGGTGCAGCAGATCATCTCGAGCATGTTAGTATCTTTGAGCTCATTGTTCTGATTTCTGGTTCACACACTCTTATCACACTAATCTCCAGGCAGTTGCTTTGTAGTAAATACTTTGACATCCTGTCTGGACCCTCAGCTTGGTATCCCCACACAAAATGCTTTCTAATTTCGATTTTCACAACTTTACCGAGCTGAGCTGAGTAAAGAAACTGCAGACGGTCATTGGTTAGAAAGGATTGTTACGAGTCATAACTTGGATGATATGGATATATTGCACACCCACAGCAATATCTTATTAACTTAACTCTGATTTTTGAAATGGCAGCCAGCAAAAACCACACCGTGGTCAACTGACCAAGTGCAAATATTCCTCTTTTAGGCTCCAGATGACAGCAACTTGAAAGTAGAAGATAACTGTTGCTCATATCTGTTAAGAGAAGAAAACAGAAACGAGTGAAGTTTAACAGAGTTATGGACATGATTACATAAAAAGAAAAGACATGAAGAGCTTTATTCTCTTGAAACTAGTCACAGCTGTTTAAAAATTTAAAAGGTGCAATCATCTTTTTATGGTACTATTTTCAAAATTAAGATAATTTAACAAAATAACTTTCACTTTCACTTCCAAAGACACTAATTTGGGGAGGGCAGCACTTGCGCCCGTGAAATAATGAAAACCTCATTCTGGAAATCAAAGTTTGCATTTTCTCTCTTTGCACTTTTACTGCAGCAAAAAAAAAAAACTTGTTTCACCCTCCCTCTGCTCCTGCACTGTCATCGCCTCCATTATGGAAATTACACCACCTCCTCCACCCCTACTTATCCCTGCCCCCCCACCCCCCCACCCCACCCCCACTGCTGGCAGCCACGACACCTCCTCTCTCATAATTCCTCCTGCTATATGGCTGCCGTCAGGTGATGAAATGGTTTCCTTGACCAGAGCGGGGCCCGGCAGTTGTTTTAGTGTTTGGGTTTTAGCAGAGCGATAAAGCATCGCTGGCAAACTGCGGCTGACAGAGAGCTTTATCTAATAGGCCCGTCGCTCTCGTGCCAAAGCTCTCGCTGCATTTCAATTAAGGGCTCTTCAGGAGTCAGAAAGGCGATAAACTGTGTGGGAAGTTGATGCTAATGTAAACAGCATCAGGGTGTTGCGATATACATCCGTACTGACGATATCTGTGATATTTATAAAGTGAAATATTGATATCTTGTTAAAAACACACACATAATAACATCCTTTAACTAATTAAGCATCTCTCAAAATTATTTCCGTTTCCTTCCATCACCACCTTGTCTTAGTAGGTGGCAGTAAAGTACATTTTCACTGGTTGTCATTTGCAGTGAAATCTGGGCAGCACTTATGGAAACGCTCAAGTTTTTAAAAGTTTTTTGCAGTTTTTGAATTTCAGTTTATTTGAGAAGAGAGGTAACAAATTTTACACACACAACAAACTTCAAGCTGAACCTGGATAAAATATCAGGATGATAAAATACAGGATTTATTGATTTAATGGACAATGTGACATGAGAGACATTTAAAAGTCCCCCTCTAGTCAAAAACATGTTTTGCTCATTGTTACTTGCATGTTTGACCTTCGTTGCACTTGATGATGTAAGTCTGGTTTGACACCAGAAGGCTGTTAAATAGTGTCAGAGATTCTCATCTTAAAGCTCAATTTAACATGTGAGGCAGAACTTTGTGTCGTCACAACTCGTCATGATCTTGTTTAAGTCCAGTCAGATTTTTGGTTGTCTTGGTTTTCTTTTCTGTGTTTGCCTCACTTTTCCGTCCTCCACAGCCTGTTTCCTCTCAGAAACACCTTCCCTCCACACCTGCCCTGCATCAGCCTCGTTAGCCTGCCTGCTGCCAGTATTTTCCTCGAACCAATCAGCTTCCTTCCTCTTTCATCATCTCGTTCCCCTCACCTGAGCTTCTCCATCTGCTTCTCGTCCCCTCGTCAGTTCAGTTTGGATTTAAGTGCAGTTTTTTAGCTCAGGTGTGTTGTCTGTTCTGTTACGCAGGTTTTGTTTAATGCTCATTACATAATGAAGCCTTTTGCTATAGAATTCTATAACAAAAACTGGAAACGTTTCTTTTGAAACAACCCTCGCTTTTTATGCTCATTTCTCCAACACTGGATCAAACGCAAAATTTGGACTTGATTCATCTGAGAATTTAGGTTTCTTTAAAATAAGCGAAACTGCCCAGCAGTGGCAACAGAGCTCTGTCTTTTGTCTCCAGTTTTTAAAGGTGAAAAATTACTTACTTTCAAGTTTTCTCAGTGCACATCAATAGCTCTTTCTCCTCCTCTCCTTCCCCTTTTCTCGCCCTCACTTCACCTGCTTTCTCTCTCTATTTCTGCTCCAGAAAAGCTTTATCCTCTGTGCCGTCTGTTCCATTGTGCAGCGACGGTGCCCTCATCAAAGTGAAGCAAATGGGTGAGGAGAGGGTTCAGCATGCGGCACAAAGAACAGACACTGCAACATTGTGTTTGTGTGTGTGTGTGTGTGTGTGTGTGTGGCTGATGGAGTATCCCTTTTGTTTCCTCCATGCCTCAGCTTCATTTTTAATTACAATTAGCTCTATGAATACTGAACTATTCTCAACAAATGTACGGAGAGCCGCACATGAGAGAAAAAACATGTAACACATCAATAAAAACCAAATCATAAAAAAAAATACTGGCAGTAAAAATGGAAAAAAGCAGACACTTTGTGTGGTATTCACTCTGCTTTTAGTTAAAATGATGGAGCAATAATCTACAGATTTTACAAAACGTCAAAGCATTTAATAATACGCATGAATGGGATGAAAGAATAATGTGCAGCGTGTCAGTGAGAGCGATTACTCTTGAAGTATTCAAGACATTTGTAGGTACTTACAGTAACAAATGCTGATTTGAAAGTGAGGTCAATTGTTAATAAGTCACTCAGTCACTTGCTCTCTACTTGACTCTGTCACTAAATGATCACTAATTAATTCCCCTCAAACTTGCCCTCCCTTTCACAGCGGGTGGAAGGTGTAAATACTGAGACTTGACTGCGTGTTTCACAGCTGAATTTTCACACCTGAGTGACAAGATGATCTGACCTTCTCAAAAACAATGAACTCTCTTTAAAACCTGTAGTGAGTTCAGAAAAAAAACACACATTAAATCCAATCAAAACATGGTGCTTGTGAACAGTTTTTAAAGTGCCACCATTGACTGCAAGGTCACTCATCTTTGCATCTTGAAAGGTTGGAAGAAGAGAAAAAAGGAATGAAGGTGAGAGAGCAGGATACTGTGTGTGCCATTGTGTTGTGTGTGTGTGTGTGTGTGTGTGTGTGTGTGCGTGTGTGTGTGTGTTTGAGTATTCAAAGCTCAAAAGACAAGTCTTTGTAAGTCTTTGTAGGAGTGTGCAGAACAAATGGAACATAACCCTCAGTGGCCGATTTGTGTAGAGTTTTATCTGGTTTATCGGTCAGAAATCAGTCATATTTGGGTCATTTTACTGCAGTTAAAGGCTTAATGTGTCTGAGAAAATCTGTCAAAGGAAAAGCAAAAACAAGACTCAGAGTGTTAGGAGCGGTCCGTAAAATCAACGCGCACTCATATGTTCACTTTACAGCCTTTTTATTTTGGCTCAGAATCAATGAAAAGAAACAGGAAAAAACAAACTCCGTCACTTCATGTGCGGTTGAAAATTGTTTGACCTTCCACTTCCACTGAATCCCCGTTCACCTGTTTCTAATCAAGAGCATGCCACACCTGCAAATCAGATCCCCTCTCAGACATCAAATCATGCTGATATAAACAAGGTAAACACAACAACACGAGAGATTCTAAGGTATGAAATTAAATGACAGGAAATTCAAAACAAAATACATCATTATAAATAGTAGAAGGACACATCTGCAAATGGCTTCAACACAGAGTCTCAAGACAAGCAAGTGGTTGTAGGATTGTAGGAATGTTCAACACAAAAGTGTTGAATATTTTCAGGAGTCCAATGTGAAGGATTAAGGTTGATCTGTTTTAGAGTTTCAAAATATTTTTTTTTAAGTTTTTATCATGGCAGGAATGAACAGAAATGCCCTTCAGATGAATAAGAGAACAGATTCTTTTTAAGGCTCAAGTCTGTCTGAATGTGACCTCAGTGTTTCTCCACAATCCACCACACAGATTCCTTGAAAAAAAAAAAAAAAAAAAACTAAAATAACTTTTTTTCACCTTTTTTTACACCCAACATTCACACACCAAGGCTTCAAGAAAATTAAAGTAAAAACCTGAAATGGATGTTTTACTCCAAACCAAAAGGTCTGTCAGCAACGTCTTCATCCTTGAAACTTCACTGAGTCGATCCAGTAGTTTTCAACTTCACTGACAAACCATTAACCATTCAGAGGACTTTGATTCGACTGTCTGTGTGGCTTTGTGAAGCTCATGTGTTGGCAGATGTTTCCTGTTGGTAAAGCACACAACAGTTGAAATTGACCAGATGGGAAATGAAAGTTTAAGGCAGACAGTGTAGCAGAGCAGCTGCTGTATTTTATGCATTACTTTTTTTTTTCGTTTTTTTTTATTTCAGGAAAATCATGTTTTTACTGATGAAAAGTAATATATATATATAAATGAGTTAAAAACCCAACCTGGTTCTTTATAAATCAACACTACTTAGAGCTTAATGCAAGTTAATGTGCGTAATTGCCCACATTATGAGTGTTCTGCTAATTATATATGAGAAAAACATGTCAAATCTCCCCCAGAACAATACTAAGTTATTTTATCACCCTCAGCAAAGACTGAACTACCGTCTCTTCTCTCTCTTTGTCAGAAAAAGTGGAATCAGTGCCATAAAAGCCCCGAGGCAGAAATCTCTTATAGCCAGAGGATAACAGGATGAGAATGTTTCCTCCAAAGCTGAGAAATACTGTGGAGAGCGAAGCAAATACAGGAGGGCCAATTAATGCAAAGAAGACATACCTAAAAATACACACACACACACACACACACACACATACACTTACAGGCAGCAAACACGCCGCTTATCAGAGGCTGAGAGAGGAAGATCAAAGTAGCAACGGCAAAGCGTTGGGAGGGATATGAGATTGAGACGGAGCTGAGATGCATGACGCATGATGGGAGGAAGAGAGGGAGGGAGAGGAGGATAAAGAGTGAAGGAGAGGCAGAAAGAACAGGAGGAAGATTGATAGAGAAAAGAGAGGATGAGAAAGATACAGTCAGAATGAGGCAGAAATGAAATGCTCAGATGGAGCCTGTCTGAGGAGGGAAGACACAGTCGAACATTTAAAAATCAAGAGTTTTTTGGATCTGGATTTGATGGAGAGAATAACTCCCTCAAGTAGAGAAATGATACAGATAAAAAAAAACACAAATGACAAGGACTGATAAATTGTTCAGAGTGCAGAGAGAAGAAAAAGAGGAAATAACAGTGCAAGGTAGACTGTGACAAGAACTTTGAAGAGGACTTAAAACAGCCGACAGAATGAAAGATCTAATGTGGAGGAAAAAATTAAAACATCAACGCTTTTAACTGCAGGTTTCATTCTTTTGCCGGAGGGGACGGCTGCACTTCACATGTCTGTGTGAAAGATTGAGATACTTAAAATGATGAAAAATGCTTTCAGCTCACAACTGATGCTATTTTATTTGCTCATCAGCACAGTCGAGCCTTTTCAAGCCACTGGCCTATCAGCGATCAATGAGCCCAGAGTGTGAAAATTACAGCCAGATTCGACCTGAACCCACCTGACCTGACCTCCGAGCACTTTATTTTTAATTATATGGCCACAGAAAGTCATGCAACTCATCCAATAATGGCAAATAAATGTTCTTGACCTCATGCCCAAGAAGATGAGGCTTAGGATGGACTTCATAAGGTTCACTGTGATTGAATGATTCAGTCACACTCCTATAAAAATAAAATCAATATGTGATTAACCCAAACTCTCTTATATTAGGCAATAGATCCTGAAACCTGGAAGCACCAATCAAGTCCATGTGCACAACAGACTGCACATGGTTTTGCTGTGTATCAGTTGATCTGCCATAATATCTGATATCATTTTTAATTTTAGGGATATGGACCTTTCAGACAAGGACAAGGCCTCCAGGTTTGATAATAAATGATTAATTGATTAGGCCACACAAGGGGGGAGAAGATATCTGGCTGCTAGATTTTTAAAAAAAAAATCCTGAACAGTTAACTCACTAAACTCATCTGTCTGTTATTTAAGGAGACAAAGCTTGTTATTGCAACAGCTGCCTGCTGCTGCTGGAAACAATGCTGATTAAAGTGTAATTTGAAAGCCAGAAAACAGAGAGAATAAACTCAGATGTGAAAGCTGCATTTTATTTGAGACAAGATGGGTAGTGATTCTCTGTGGGATCCTCACAGGAAGCAGCACTTTCTATATTACAGTCTGCCTTGTGTTCGGCACAGAAAATGTAAAGCCTTGAAGTTTTTAGACCCTTTTTATAGCATCACTGGATACTGTGCTTAAGTAGAAAATTCATTGTCATGTTTTATATCTTTATGTTGCTGCTATTTTGAAGTATTGTCCAAAAAAAAAACACTTTTATCAAGTCAGACTCTTTATTATGTTTGCAGAACATCTCATTTCTTCTGACATTTCAACTGACACAGTTTCACATGAAATGTTGATGTTAAATTGCAGAAATTCTGATCTGTTTAACATGTTTATGTCGCAGTCGTCCACTGACATGAATACATCTGGATCAAAGAAGAGCACAGTTGATCTAAACTACATTATTTCTCAATACCTGCGGACCTTCAAAATAAAAGAGAAAATGCAACAGTTTTGTCCTGCTGCCACTTGAGGCCGCCAGAGTGCAACATTTCCCTGTGCAGCAACAAAAAGTCATAAATAGTAAAACCTTAATGAGAACTGAGGCATAAAGAAAAACAGAATGTGATGAAGGATGCATTCACAGATTAGTAACACCTTACATGTATTTTTAAGGTATTTTCCTCCCATTTCTCTCATAAAACTCTCATGTGTGTGTGTGCTGCAAAATACATATTTCTGATTGGCTGCCTTTGCTTGAACTAAACTGCTCTTTTCTGTCCTTTTCTATCCTCTCTGGTCATTTCTCTGCCTCTCTCGCATGTCTCTGAGTCCTTCTGCTCTCAAAGCTTAAGGACCACGACCCCTGTTTTTTTCTTTTGAGTAGAGAGAAAAGCAAGAGGCTCCACACTTAATGCCATCCAAGCAGAAGATAAAGAACAAGGGCAGTTAGGCTTTGTCAACAAAGAGACACAAAACTCTGAGAGATAAAAAAAAAACAGAGTGGAAGGAACATAAAGTCTGGACTGTGGATATTTTGTGCACTTCCTGTGAGACTCTGAGCCATAAAACACACACAGAGATAGGAAATTTAATATACAATGGAAGCTGCAAATGTAACCCAGACACTCCGCAGGTTCATAGAGTAAAAGGGGACGAGAGCTACCAGTTTTTATATTTGTAATTTTCCATGAAGAGAGTATGAGAATGCTCCCAAACATCTGTCAGCTTGAATGAATCCCAGTCAATCCAAGAAACTGAAACTCCCAAAGCTTCCAATGATTTGTCTTTACGAAGGTCTATAATCTGAAATCCTCCTCTTAACATCATGCTGTGTTTGCACTTTTCTCCTGACATTTAAAAAGAAGTGTGGCGTCATGAGGGGGGGTATGTGAGAGGTGAAAAGTCTCCCAGCATGTGGCAGGACAGCAGGTCAACAGACTCCAGTCAACCCATGTTTCTGTGACGTCAGCGGTGTGTGTGTGTGTGTTTGACCAGTCAGGCAGATGTGGTGTGCTGATGTGAGACAGTAATAACAGCTTCAGTTGAGCTGGAAGCTTTGACTCACTGAGTCCCTCCGAGAACAAACCTGACTCACCGGAACATGAACGGCAATGAACTCAAACAGTCACCTGTGACTTTAACACAGGTAACACTTTACACCTGGTGCCATGACACAGGATGCTGCCACACGCAAGCAACACTTAAGAGCAACTTCATCATGAGACACATGGTAAAGTGTGTGTGTGTGTGCGTGTGTGTGTGTGTGTGTGTGTGAGGATAAAACACGTCAGTCTTTCATTATTAAGTGTTGTTGGTGTTTTGATTCTTCTGATTGCTTCCTTTCTTTGTGCCTCTTACAAGCTGGTGTGAATGTGTTAGAACAGCACTCTGTTGCTCTCAGTGTTTATCTCAAACAGACTCTTTGTTCAAGCTCAAGTGGGCCCTCATGTATTATATATGTGTATGTATGTGTGTATGTATGTAGCTGTCAACTTCAATAAAAACAATCATGTTCTGACTGATGTGTTTTCAACAAAGAAAAAAAAATTAACACATGCTTGTAACACTCAAGTAGATCATGTGTTTTCTTCAGTTTGAGTGGTGATTTGAGTGTGACAGTATAAGAATGAATGAAAGAACTTTATTTTTAACCAAAAACTAAAATAACATAATAAAAATCAAACAAAACAAAATTAACAGTGTCTAAAACAGAGTAGGTAAAAGTAAATCTTATATATGTCTATGACTGTCTCACTTTTCTTCTTTTTCTCGTTTATTAATTCAAAAATCCTGAATTGTATTTAAAACTAATATACAAGAACATTTGAGATAGGATTGTTTGTTCAGGACATTTTCCTATTTAACAGCCAAAACATTCTGTTTTAGTTCATTTAAAATATTGAAATATGATGACAATTTTTTAAATTTTTGTTGTTTTTATATAATATATATTTTTCATTTTTATTTGTTGCTGTATTCAATCCGAGGCTGAGAGGGGGTGGTGTTTTTTTAAACCCTCCTGATTCACAAACATTCAGAGCTGGTAGCTGTGGACTGAAACCATCGTGTGTCACTGGTGGCTGCTGACTGACTAAATGGGATCAGTTGAGGGTCAAGGGCGTCTTGATGTGAGCTGATGGGAGAGGATAGATTTGTGCTGTTTTATTTTCCTTCCAAAAAGAAAATAACTGTGTCCACGTGATCAACATCATTCAGTTGAACATTAAAAGTTCTTTCAAAAGTAGCACGCGGCATCTCAGTCATATTACAGCTGTTAAGACAATAAATGTTTTTACAATGTTGCTAAATTTATTTAATTGCACTGTGCTTCACCTTGGACCTTGGACTTTTTTTTCCATTCGCTCTGTATAAAACACATCCAACACACGACACACAGCATCTGGTGAGCAGAGAGTTGACGTTTAAGTGTCATGCAGAAACACTTTCTTGAGCAGGACTCAAACGCTTGAGTCTTCCCATTGAGGAAGCAGTTTATTAGGTTTGATCACATGATCTAATCACAACACCATGTGCTTTGAAAAACTCTGGCTTTGGCCCAGCTGTTTCATCTGTTATAACTCCAGATCTCCTGACGCTCGATGCATCGATCTCCCTGTGAAAACCGGATAGCTGCAGGAGAGGGCTTATAAAAAGGAGATCTGACCTAATACAGCAGATGCTGAATATACAGAAATTATCATGAAGAAGCCAAATCAATCAATAACGGTCAGAAATGTCCTTGATGGTTAGATTCACACAAGCATTCTGATTGGTCAGAGACGTATTCCAGCTGTGTGGTGTATTCCTGTAAAGCCAGCAGCTCTGGGTTGATGTTATTGCTTTGTTAGTTGCTTCCTGGTTACCAAGGGAGGAAGTTAGTGATCCATCTTTAGAAAAAACTTTTAAACAGCAAATCTGCAGCTTACTGAGCTGTTACTTTACTGCAAGTACAAGTTTCTCTGAGGTGCCTTTACTTACCGCCATCTTGTAGGTCTGTCATCCAAAAGAAAACAGATAGATAGATAGATAGATAGATAGATAGATAGATAGATAGATAGATAGATAGATAGATAGATAGATAGAT
>JAQMCX010000012.1:18048887-18060141 GCA_029814765.1 Acanthurus leucopareius
GTGGGATCAATAAAGGTTTATCTTATCTTATCTTATCTTATCTTATCTTATCTTATCTTATCTTATCTTATCTTATCATGTATTTTTATAAGCCGTTCATATCAAGGTATGTGACAGTGATGTAGTCTTGTAAACTTTACTGCAGCACTGCATTTGAATACAACATCTATTACTACAACTTCCACTATACTACTGCTTCTACTTCTTATAATGATTCAATTGAGGAGTTTTCAGACCAAAAATTGAATCACCTCACTGGTTCTGATACCACTCAAGAAAGGAAACTCGATCAAAAATCCTAGTGATGAATTTATAAGGTCCACATTTCAATTTTGCTTAAAGATAAAGTAAACCAAGTCAAACAATGTTGTTGTAACTTGACTGTTTTAACAATCTTTCAGTCAATATTTCAAAAATTGCATCAGTGAGAAAGCAAAGGCCAAGGTGTCGTGGCAGCATTTAGGAGATCAGATAACCAGCCACTTAATTATCAACCTCTTAAGCGACGATAGGACGGCTGCAGTCTGGCGTGGCGGCCCTGATGAACTGATAATGACTGGTGACAACTTACCAGTCCATTCTCAGACTTTGTTTTCAGGTCCAGCTTAATGAGCCCAAAGCCTGAAACAGAAGACATTAAATAAGGGCCAAAACAATGTCAAGACTGACGATAGAGATCTAACATCTGATAATAACCACTCTAACATTTCATTACTGTAGAGGCACAGACTTCTTGAAACCAAAGCACTGGCTCGGTCTCAAAACAAGTGCTACTTTAATATCAATACTATTAGTCCTAACCACAAAAATTATGTTCAATAAAATATTAAAACATATTTAAAATATCCCTTTAAATAATTGAAAAACACATTAAACTAAGTTCTTAATTTGTGCCCTTGAAACCTCTATTTATCAGCCTCCAGAGTACATTTTAAGTTATCCATATGCCACTGACTGGATGTGTGTATTGATTTGATGTAGACACTGTTAGAATATTAGTGGTGGAGTGAGCAAGGCTGATTGACAGCATATTATCTAATGTTCATGCTCAGAGGTTGTTGTCAAGTTAAAAAAAAAACAACTCACTCTTAGTTTAAGTGACAGCAGCCTGTAGTTGTCTTGACAGATATAACACGGTCACTCATTGTCACATAAAGTCACACATGTACATCTAAAACTGCGGGCATAAAACTGCAGACTGCTGTGGGGGCTCAAAGTGATGTTTTTCCCTTATTGGGCCACTGGTACAAATGCAACCATGTAAAATTTAACACACTAACTCAAAAAATATTAGCAGTCTCGAGGCCTGTTACAGAACTTTAAAAAAATGCCTCTGTTTGGGAGTATTTTGGGTTTAGTCCCGATGAAAAAGGCAAGTCTGCCAGCATTGACGATGTCAAACATGCTACAATAACTTCTACTACCAGCAGCACGGCTTTTACTGCCTCTTTTTCTATACAGAGTTCCCATCAAATAATGTGTAGCCTGATAAAAGATTAGGAAGGTGTAAAAGTATGAAAAAATTGACACTGATGCTGAGTGCCATTAGTTATGAATGATGGATTAAAAGCTGGTTAAACAGACCCATGCTCAAACCTAAAAGCCCCATGCCTGGCCCTACCCAGCTTTACAGGCGTCAATTGATTCACCCAGCCACACTTCACATGACCCAGAGTTCTCCACATTTATGTTCCTGTGCAGCGAAACACAGTAATGAGTTACAGTCACCGCCAAATTTGCAGTGATTCAGCCTTCATGGTACATGTGACTCATTCTACTGCAAGTACTGGGAATCCCTGTGATTTTAAGTGCACATCATCCAGTAACCCTGAGAGCATTGCTGTGTGTGTACATACAAAACACACCCTGAGGACATCAACCCTACCAGCATTTTGTTAACTACACAACAGTGTTTAGCTGGTGGTTAGCTATAAACAGTAGAATAAATGTTTTAAATCGTTTTGCTTTCATTTGTACAATCCTTGAGAGGAAGGTCTTGCATTGCACCGTGTAATACATCTCCAGTATTACACCACATGGCACTAAAGGAAGATGGTATCTTTGTGTATTGAGTGAAAAACCATCAAATATGCCCTAAAATAAAACAGTGAAACTAGAAACAAACTCTTCCATAACTTCAAATAAATATTCAAATAGTCAATAAAATGTTCTACTTTTAAAAATGGTCTCAATTTAGAGAAGATTCAGCACTGACAAGGCAAAACTATAGCTAGCTGGTCAAGGCTACTAGTCTTTTCATTCTCCCTCATCAAGCCAAATCTCAATATTGCACCTAGGTTTTGCAATCTGGCAGGTAGTAAGACTCAGACTGGAAAATTGCTCTATTTATTTAATACACTTTGTATGATTGATATCTGCTTTCTGAAACTATATTTTTCAGATCATACAAAGACATCTCTACAGTAACACAGGTTTCATGGTGATCCATGGACTGGCTTTTTTTCTGAATATTGTGCCCTTTTCCTCTACATCATGATGCTGTAAATGCATGAAATAAGTGAGTATGGTTGGCCTCCTGGTGCTTACCGTATCCCTTAGTAAAAACATCCTTGGCTGACTTTCCAAGGTCAACGTAGGTGGGAGGTACAGCCATTATCTGCAAAGAGAAAGTGAATGATCAAGGCTGTGACCAACAAAGCCGGCAAACAAGAAACACAACAGTCTCTCTGAAAAATAACATCCCTGCTGTCCTCACTCTGTGTTACTGTCAGTCGGCCAGAGCTCACAGTAACACACCAGAGGGAGAGACAGTAACCACACTGCAGAGGGAGAGACTGACTGATCACATGTGATGTGCTTGGGGAGAAAGTAGTGCTGCTAACAGAGGCGAGCGGGAGCAACCGGAGGTCACTTATGGATAGAAAAATGCACAAATCTGATAAAGTCAAAGGCTTTCATTAGCTACGCACAGGAACAAAGTGATTCTCGCACTTTCTTGCACACACATCCATGTATACAAACTTGCATTTTTGTCAGTATAGAGGCAATCTTGTGTGCAGGTGTCACATTTATTGTATAACCTATTCCTTTTTTAGTTTGGTGAATTATATTGAAATTACATGTTTTGCTGGTACATTTTCATTGCATTTACTAATTCCTGTTGTTCACTCCATTCTGTTTCAAACTACTTCAGGTTTTAGGAGAAGTAAGTCACTTTTAAGACAACAGTAGTTTTCTGAACCCAATTTGACATTTTTAAAGAGCAAAAAATCTAAGTTGAGAAAGAACAGAAAGGGAGACAAACTAACCCTCTGGTTTAGCTGCTTTCATGTAAATTATGTGCACACCTCTTTGTCCTTCATTTTCTAGAAAAGCCTGTTGTGCAAGACACGTCTATCTCGTTATTTGAATAGATGTAGGTTACACTTTTTACAATAGCGCAACAATTATCAATATGCAGTTGTTACGCAGGCCTATTGATAACATACATGCTCATATTGACAGAAGATAAAATTGTTTGAGCAGTTCACCTGGTGAACAGCCATCCTAGGGCTTAGCATTTCTCAATTTTCAATTCTACAGTGCTGAGATGTTTTTTCTGTATTAAAAAATGTCACAACTACGCATCAATGAGTGTTATATCTGTACTCAAAAAAGTTGTAAAGTGTGAAAGTAGCAGCAGGTGGAGATTCAAAAAATGACAAGAATAAGCAGAGGCTTGCTCCAACTCAATAAGTCATTCTGTCAATCCTTCAACTTCACCATTACTGTGCAAGTCTTTCCTTGAAGCCTGTTAAACCAAGTGTTTTTGAAGCCTCACCTTAAAACAACAACTCCACCCTTTTTACTCAAATTATAGTATGACTAACACACTGACTGATTGTATCCCAATACACACTTGAACTCCAGATGTTTCTCTGCATACACCATGTGCGGAGGCCCATGTCCACCTCTAACCCCTCCAGGATCTGTGACCCCCCCTGCAGACAGCCCTCTAAACCCATTCATTGTAAAAGTGCTGCGGTCATTAAGAAGGATTTAGACAAGAAGTGGATTACTGTCAGTTTTCTGCAGTAACTGATAACACATGCACAAACAAGATGCCGATAAAGTCTTTCACCCTATCCTTTACATGCACAGTCTGCATTTACACCCCAGTGTGCTTGAGTAGCTTCATGGCTTTCACACATGGCTACAGACAGAAATGTCACCGGCTGTAGAGGACATACACTAGGACAGCCCTGTGTTTATCACAGCTTGAAAGGTCTTGTCAATGAGGAGTCCATGAGAAAACCTTCAGTTTGCAAAGGGAGCTAGATCTATATTTTAATACAGCTGAAATATCAGAAAAAGTAACACCAAATATCTTTACAAAAGAAAGAGGACACTCTTTCTTTTGTGTCCTCTCACCATAGCAAGATGAGGGCCATTTATGAAAAGTTACACTTTCAGTCTAGTTAAAGTATCAATCAATGTCCTTCAGCACCACTTTCGTTGTAGGCTATTTAAAGGAAGTACAACTCTTTGATGAACCTGCAACTGATAAGAAAAATGTGATCTCTCTCTATAGTGAACACTGCAGCAGTCACTTTACTCAGACGGGTTTATGAAGCCTGTGAGGGCAGCATCCTCTGCCCTCGCCTGCTAAAAGATTAGCATTAGCTAGCTATCAAGGTGGACAGCGGATAAGTTACTCAAGTGAGTAACGTTATGGCTCAATGACAGGCAGGGAGCCTATAAAGTGTCAACAGGGTAAAGGCGTAAGCTAGCTAAGCTTCTTTATTTCTAGCTACCCAAATAATCGCTGAGCATTGGCCCATGCACTGTCAAATGACCGCACCGCAAGACATTGACAATTAGCTAGCCACTAAGCTAACAGCAGTCGGCTTTTACGAGCAGGAGGCCTAGCATCTCTGCTGCACGCACGTCGAGCTGCATCAAAAACTCTGGTTAAAAATCAATGGATGAGACGGAAAGTCCCGGACTGTGGAGGTCAGAGTCCGCCACCTGATAGCAGTGACACAGCCGCGCAATAAAGAAAACGTGAGCGGTATAGTATTTTGTTAATAAATACAAGACGTACCTCAGTGTAACAGTCCTGACCGAGAAGGGGCTTGTCAACTGCACAAAGGGAGGAGAGAGGTGGTGCGGCGTCACGTACGTTACAAGTCACGTAACCAGCAGCCGCTTTCTGTCATCGCCAAAGATACAACATTCGAACAGAGAGCAAGATAGTTCAAACCCTACTTCATAATCGCAGTCTGGGTGGCGTAAGAGCATAAGAAAGGCTACTAGACACTGCCGGGGTCTTAGATAAATAACATTTTTTCATAGTTTAAAGCCCATGATAAATTTTGTGCGATATTTTTGTAACGTAGGTTAACTACTACACTTAAGACCTCCCCGTGCATGTTGCTTTGCAGTTGTTACACAACAATGATGACAGGATATTTATTTCATCCCTTTATCCTCTGTCGCAATTTAATTCCCGAAAACGGAAAAAGGTTCCGCAAAATGTGAACTTTCTCGCTTTGTAGATTTATCTCTGGTAACCTCTTTGTATTACCTTGACGCATGCGTAGATTAATCCGAGTAGCACGCAACTCCTGCTGCACCACTGAAAACAATTCTGTTTCAAGCTGACTGGGGATCAGTATTAGGCACCTTCACCGCATACCTCATCCAATCACGCAGTTTATACAAACTGCGCCGGATCACAGGAGGCATCCCAGCTGCTGTCATGTTACATCACATCTGTGAAGATGATAGGATGAACTGTTACAGAGCTCATTGATGACCTCTGTGCTGTATGATGAATGTCATTTACAGCATGTTAAGCTTTTTAAGCTTGTGCAGTAACAAACAGCCTCATTTATCTACAAAATCATGCAGTTTGGTTCATTCAGCAGAAACTTGCTGGTAGCACTGTTTTGGTGCTTTTGTGTTCTCTAATTTAACCATGTGTCTTTCCTGATTGAATAATCTGATTTTAGGGATGAAAAGTTACCAAGTAGATTTATCTACTTACTACTTACTACTATTTACTTTTTAGGTACTTCACTCTAGTTTTTCAATTTTCTCGCTACTTTTTATATTTAACTAGCCAGTAACATACTTTTTCTACTCTGCATTTACCATACAGTAACTGGTTATTTTCAGGTTATAGTTTTACATTAAATAAGTGCTCTATTAATAAAATATAATGGTGTTGGCAGCTATTATATCACTCAAGAGTATAAAAAGTATATACAGTATATAAAATACCCAAGTTAATAGTTTCAGCTAATGCTGACATGCCAATGCAAAAGCCATTATAATTCAACAATGTAATTTATATAACTGACATGAATCATTCTGTTACATAAAGTACTTTTTTATTCTAATCTATTTACATTTAATCAAACTATCAAACAATCAAAACTTTCCTACTAATTCTGAATGCATGGCTTTTGCTTACAACATGGCATTTTTAAATTGTATTTTCGTTACGTTTCCTATTAACTTAACATTTCTTTCACATAAAATTCTTTCATATTATTTACTAGAATAATGCAACTGCATTACTTAAAATGCAAAATTCGCCTTGACACAATTATGATTAATTAACTGATTAAATAGTATTGTTTTTTCATATTTTTTCTTTCTTTTTTTAATAATACCAATGTAAACATCTTTGTCATAAGGATTGTTCATTTAGAGACTTAAACAAATCAAATCTAATAATGATTTATGATTGTTCACTTAGACCTGTAGTGAACGGTCATCATAAATAAGACAGATTACAGCAGTTCCATCACAATGACATTTATTTGTATTATTTTATTAAGAGACCATGTTTGTTTCTGTTCTTATTGTTGTTGTTTGTTTTTACTTAGGTTTGTCAGATTCTCAGACTCACATTGTTACCCAGGTATCAGATTTAAAAGGCATGGGAGGGTCATACAGGGATATTAAAGAAGTATTCAGGTTCTGTACTTGTGCATAGTAGCATTACCACAGTAAAGTAATACTCTCACAAGTTTAAGTGCATTCTTATTTTTTATCGAGGTAAGAACCTTAAGTATTGGAACCAAAAAATGTTTGAAATACTAAAAATAAAAGCACTTATTATGCAAAATGGCTCATTTAAAAATTGGACTCTGTATACTTGCTCTTTATTGACTGGGTAGCTTAAAATTTTCCCCCAGCAATCAATAACATTTCATCTTCACCCATAATAATAGATTATTATCTATTTTTGGGTTATATTTTTTATCAGTACACTGAATCTGAAAGGTATTAATAAAGTGTGGTAGAATAAAAAGCACAACATTCCCCTTTGAAATGAAATGGAGGACAATATGAAGCAGCTGAAAGTGGAAATATTAAAGTTCAAATACCTTAAAATTGTACACAAATGTACAGTTTTTGAGTAAAAGTGACTTTTAACTAAACTTTCACAAGTCTTGTCTCTTCTGTGAATACTGAGATGAGTGATGAGCTGTTTTGCAGTTTCGTTCAAATTTTGTGTGCAGGATTTCACAGAAATGTAGCAGTGTGGTTGACTTAAGAAAACGGTGCCAAAACCTAAAGACGCTTCCTTTGCATCGGGCACAGCTGGCAGCAAAAAACTGAAAATCAGACGCCTTCTTTTATACCTTTTTTGAAAATACACAGTTTCATTTTTTTAAATATCTTTGCTTATCTGGTGTTTCTTTTTTTAATATTATACACAATAAGAGCCATAGACATCTGTTTTTTAATTACATTAGAATCAAAATGATCAAAACAAATAAAAACTTAAGCCGCCAATCATTAAAACGTCCTTTGCCTGATAAAGAGAGGTCTTTGAATTCACCTCATGTAAAACAAGAAGAGGACTTTCAACAGATTATCAGGAAATTACAGTCAACCACCACCCAAACACTTCTTGAGTCTGTGTGTGGCTGGTTATCTGTCTGTTCTGTCAACGGTTTGAGGGTAAAAACCCGCGCAACATCCTTCAACCCTCTGAACAGCGGAAACAAAACAAATACAGGATCTGAGCTTCTGTTTGTATTAAACAGGAGAAAAAAATACAAATCTGATAGACTGAGGTAGATACAGTGTGAGAGAGGTTGTTATTCACTGTAGCCAGAAGATGGCAGTATTAGCAACAATCTGAAAAGAGCCTTGTTGCCAGTAATTTGAGTATCCAGTAAGTTGAGTATTTTTGAGAAATGAAAGTATGTGGTTTAACAGTAAACTTTACCTTTAGCTGTTTGAGGAATTATGTTTTTATTCAGACTGTTACCCAAAGTGAAATTTATACAGTGTAGTTCGTAGTTTTAGTAATTAGAATAAGACAAACATCATAATCAAAACAGCATTTTTATTCTGTGACATTAAAACTGTTAATCTTCAAAACACAAACTTTTCATGAATTAAGAAAATATTATATTTTTTGAGGGTTTATTTCTGCTAATCCAACAGATTTTTAAATTATTTCTTTATCTTCAATACAAAATAATCTCAAATTACTCAATGTTTTAAAAAAATAAAATTAACTTTAAATTTCAGTGGAGAGTGAAAAAATGTGTTTAGCAGATTTGGTTTCTTTGTTTTGATGAATCAATAGATTGATACTACAACCTGGTTTTCTCTTTTAATTTTATTTAGAAAACTTACTCAAGCTGTGCAAAACATTGTTTTCTCTACTGACTAAACGCAGGGTCTCTTATATTTTATTTCCACCACACATGAAAACAGACTCAAAGTTTTTTTGTAAGTATATTTCATTAGTTTTTCCTTGACTCAAATGTTTTCAATTTATCCAGTTTAAGACTCGACTAGAAGCAGCATATTCAGCTCAAAGACTCTGCATTTACTCGATTCTGTACGGAAAAGGATTAACATGCAAAACATTTAGTTTATAAGATTAACTGAGAGAGAATAGTCAAAGCCAAACATCTTTCTTCACTTGCCAGAAGGACTTTGTATTGAATCTGTATTTTTACAAGTACTTTGAATATTAAATATGGATGAGAGCAACTCTGCTGTTATTAAACTATTGACTTAAGTTAGTTTTACCTGTGACAAACTGCAGCACACAGACAAATGTGCTTTTTTAAAAGATTTAAAAAACTTCAAGTGCTGCGTTTTGGATCAATCTTCAAACGGTGCCGACTGGCTTCATTACAGATTTTTTTAAGCATTTTCTTGCAGGAGTGCAGATTTTGACACATTATGCAAAATCAACAGAAAATGCTTTAATTTTTTATTTACATTTAAGTCAAATGTTCTTAATAAATACTTAAATAAAGCTTTGATAGGAAACAGTGGTTATTGATAATTAATTTAACGATTGCAAACAGCAAATACAAGGAAGTGTCCTGAGATGAATGAGAAGAGATAGTTTGTGCTTCACTCATTCATCCACATTCACAGCTTGTTGTCATTAAACAAACACATTTAACTTATTTGCTAACATGCATTTCGAAGTTTCCACCTCCATTTTACGCTTTCCCATCGCTTTATCTGCAGTCTTATTTAATCAACAATTAAAAGTAACATGTTTGTCGCCTGTCGGTCGCCTTCAGAGGCAGCCAAAATTCATTTCTAGATTATCCTCCAGTCATATCTGGATGCTCTGCTTTCATCCCCCAAGCTTCAAAGCCGGTGCTCCGCTCACTTCAAACAGCCGTCACCGACTGCCAATCAAATCCTGCTCCAGAAGACAACAAACACTACAGAAAATGTTAATCATCCCGGGCCGAGCATCACCAAAGTAAATAAAATAAATTGTAAACACATGCTATGATTTGCAACATATGGATAAATAAGGCAGTATGTCATCTTTATTTCCCCCTTCTTTTTTTTTTTTTTGTACTCAGTGGTTCACACTGGGTCCAAACTCCTCGAGCTCTCCCACTTCCCCTCCATCCATCCAAACCCTCGTATGATTCAGTGACTTCACTGCATGCTGCTGCTTTTTCCAGCTCAAGAGTGGAAGTCCATAACCCAAAGTCTGGTTAATATCGGGGGTATAAATCACTCCGCTCTTGTCTTTGTGTTCAAAACAGTCTGAGACCAGCAACCTTTTTACCTTCATTTGGGATCAAATGCAACATTCAGCACGCTTAAAAGGTTTTTGTAAAAGATTCAACGGCTCCAAGTTTCCACTCCCTCAAATCTGAAGGGATTAAAGCCATCAAACAGGACAGTGAACGAGATGACAGACCCAAATAGGTGAATAAAATCAGCCATTCATGTCAGTGGGAACCGTCCAAAAGTATCAGAATTAAAACTGCCGATGCAAAGCAATTTGGTTTTCATGCCTTGAACTGACGTCTTTCATAGTGTAGGTCAGGACTCATAAAACACTGCAACAAAATCTCCAACATCCTGACCACTGATGAAAGAAATGGCTTAACATTAATTGCTCCTTTTTAAGAGCTTAAAAAAATAAAATACAGAGAAGAAATGGATTTTGAGAAGAGTGCATATTTCTGAGCTGTCTTCATACTTTGTTAAATAAATTAGACAAAACAGTCACCAGTATTTGCTGGTAATAATGTGCGGATCACTGTTTGCTCACTATAAATAACCAACCACAACTGGTCCTCTGACAAGCCCGGTGATGTAACGTCTAGCACAGGAACAATGTGAATGTGTTTCACCAAACAATAGAGATCTGTTGGCTTTCAGTCTGTCTTCCACTTCACATTGTTGAGACTGGTATCAGTGAGGCATTGTTCTCTTGTAAAAAAAAAAAAAAAGAAAAGAAATCTCAAAGTGAATAAAAAACCCCCACACAATTGCTCTGAAAAAACTCCTTAAACTGTGAGGTTTTTAAATGTCATGGAGTCAATAGGAAAATCAGGTGATTGCTCAATTACAGAAGTGCACTTTTAAGTGGAAAAAATTTGCCGGAAAAAAAAAACAGTTTGTAATTGTGGGTTTCAGTCGACACAACATGAAAAATCTTGTATTTGTTTGTGCTCCTTTGTCGTGATCAGCATCACTGTTTATAAGTGGCTGACATGATAGGAAAAGTGAGAGAAGCGTCCTTCCTGTCTGAACTTTGGTAAATAGATTGGAGGCATGAGAAAATGTCAAGACTCAACTGTGGTAAGAGTGCTGCTGCCGAGCAGTGACTCACTCTCACTGTGATTGTGCGTACATGTACTTTTGAGCGTGTGTGTGTGTGTGTGTGAGAGAGAGAGAGAGAGAGAGAGAGAGAGAGAGAGAGAGAGAGAGAGACACAGCGATTGTGTGTGTCATGTTGTACACAGCAGATGCAGAGATATATATCTCTCAATCAAGTCGACCAACG
>JAQMCX010000012.1:18061524-18100624 GCA_029814765.1 Acanthurus leucopareius
TGTGTTTAGAGTGCTGCTGCAGAGCTGTGACTCACTCTCACTGTGATTGTGCGTACATGTACTTTTGAGTGTGTGTGTGTGTGTGTGTGTGAGAGAGAGAGAGAGAGAGAGAGAGAGAGAGAGAGAGAGAGAGACGCAGCGTTTGTGTGTGGCATGTTGTACACAGCAGATGCAGTGATCTTTATCTCTCATTCATGGCGTCCAACGAATGTAGCGTAAGCTGGTTAACAGTCGTTTTTCTCAGTATTTGCCTGGCAGAGATGTGCTGATAATCACTGCTGCGCGGCTCATGCAGCCACCTGCCACCTTGTTCTGAGGAAACTGAGATGATGCTGCAGCATTGCCCAATAGTGCTCACATTGCCCACATGCTGCTAAGTTCATTGATTGTCTGTAACTCCAACGTAGTTGCTCTCTGAAAGCAGTATTACCCAATCTGGATGCAATGTAGTGTCAACACAACTTAATTCTTTAGCAAAACGTATCTTGTGTAATATTTCCACAGTCTAAAAAGGACTTGGTTTTTATATTTTGTTGAGTTTTTACTGATATTATCTCAAATATTTCCAACAATGTCAAAACTGGCAGAAATATCTAATTAAATTCAAGGTAAAGATGCATTTAATTTCATCTCTTGTTGCTCACTTCTAGAGGATGTAAAACCCTGATACATGATTGTCTGTGAACATTTCTGCCCGAGTCAATCAGATAGATTCTTATCTGCAAATGTGGCTGTTTAACAATGAAGTAAACAAATCCCATGATCCTCTGCGACTTCACAACATCATCAAACAGTGTCTTTTGTTTTCATTGTCTTGATTAAGAGACCTCTAGTGGCAGAAATTACGTACTTTGTGTCAAAATAAGCATAATCAAAGTATGGACATTTATAAATACAAACTGGGGTATTTAGCAAAACACAATTAGCTTAAAACTTCATAGAATTTCACTCTTGTAAGTTTATCATCTACAATCAGGTGTTGACCTTAAACTTTGCAAGCTAACATCAAGTTTTGTTGTACTCTAAATGTGAACTTAACTTATTAAAGCTGGTGCGATGCCAACTGTGACGCTGCCAGCTGTAATGAATGCTCCCAGTTTGCTTTGTTGACACCTTTAAAGATGGCACCTTTCATGGCGAACCTCCTGTGTGAGTAATGACAGAGCTCTGCTGCGAGGGGAGCTGCGGCAACACCCGTGGTTGTTTAAGACAACAGACACACAATACTCCCAAGTCAATTCAAGTGAAGCCTATGTTTTTTGGCCACACTGATCAAAAAAAAAAACAAACTTATAATCTGATTCACATCTGATGTTGATGATCTCAATATGAAACCACAGGCTTGGCAATGGCGAGAGGAGAGCTGCGGTCCTGACAGCACTTTTACCACAAACTATCAAACTGCCACGCCGAGCCTCCTGCTATACACCACCTCCCCTGCACGCAGCATCAGTGTGTGTGCTGAATACAGGGCCCTGTAATCAACAAATTCTCCATATTCTCCCCCTCAGGTGCCTCGCCAACATCAAAGAGGTAAAGGATGGTGTGGTATCTCTGTGTGCCTGTGCCTTCTACTGTATAAAGCAGCCCGGCTTTCAGCCCCAAGACACAGGCGGGGAGCAGCCGCGGAAATTTGATTTCATGACTGCCACGTTTCTACCTGGCAGGTAGGGCTGTGGTTCATGTGTTTTGTAGGTTTTTTTCGCCTGCACCTGGTTTAGAGCAGATCACACCAAACGGCAGGATCAGATATGAAAATCCCTGTGCCAAAGATCCAAGTTTTTTTTAGGGTTCTGTACAGAGCAGCAATGGAAAAAGCACCAAAAAATGTTACATATTAAGACTTTAACTGCAGTGAAAATATGGAAAATTATTAATTAGGTTTATAAGTGTTTATACTGAAGTAAAAATTACAGATTTTCCATCCAAAGAAACATTTAATAATGTTTAACATGAAGCTTAAATGAAGAACAACTTTTTTTGATTAATAAACTTTGAAAAAAAAAAAAAGATTACTATCTAATGAAATTACTTTTCCCATGTTAAACAGTTTATTGACAGTGACACCAGAGCTGGAACATTTCTGATTTACTAATAAAGTTCTTATGAAAACTTGAATTCCTCTCTGCATCTGATGCCATTAAAAACTCAAAAAATCTAAAAAAGTTCCATTTGAGAGAAAACACTTGAGTGAAAACAGACTCATGTCTTCCTGCAGTTTTACAAGTTCATACAACTTCTTATTAAAACATTCCCGACTTTCTCACACATCGATACCATCGTATGTTTCTAATGCCTCTTGATGGCAAATAAAACCACTTTTCATTCAAATTTAAACCAAAAAACAGGTGTTTGAAATCATTCAGCAGGTAAATATAAGCAGAATCAGGTTAAGTTGAGGTGTTTTTATCTATATATGTAAGTAGATTTGGTTTGCAGTGAGTGAGTTGGCTGGGTGCAAAGTTAATGACTTGAAACACACTTTTCTTCAGAGTTTTGAGGTGATCGGAGTTTTTTTTTTGTTCTAATTTTATGAAAGATTGATGTTGCTCTTTGACACTTTGCTCAAACACTAAAGTTATTAACTGAAGCGAAGGCCCAGAGAGAGAAGCTGTGCACCTACTTAAAACATCCCTGGCACTCAGCATCCAGCCCTGAGCCAGTTAACCTTGGTGCGCTTTTTGATCTTGACTTGAATTTTACTTCAGCAAAATCACCAAAACTGCCTTTTATCTTCTCAGGAGTGCAGCCAGATACCGAAAGGCAGCTGCTTTTATCATCAGCTGACTACTGTAATTCTTTTCTCTCTGAAAAACTCTTGATAAACTGCCAGAGCAGGCACACGTTTTATTGGTTGCCTGTGCATTTTACATTTTAAATTGTTTTTTAAATTGCTTGATAGACAAACATCGAAATATGAACTGGTCTGATGTTCTCCGGAGATCCATCCCTCCGTTTGGGTTTCTGATAAGGAAACTTACTTTTACCCTGAAAGTTAATCAGACCAATTTTATTTAGTTTAGATGAAGCAGTTTAGTTTTTCTTTACCTTTATCAAATTTATTTAGCTATTATTGTTTATTTTGTGATGATCAATTTGTCACTTTCATGTACAATCTTTCCCAAAAAGCATGTTTTATTTAGACTGATTATGTAAAAACAAATAAAACAAGATGATTATAATGAAAAAAATATTAAACTGGTCAAATACATAACTTTCCCTCCTTCTTTAAAACTGTTCATTAAGAAAACTAAAGTTAAATAATTAGCTAAAAAATGTAAAAATCATCTGAGTAAATACACTTAAGATAAAAAGAGAGATTAAATATAAGTGTGATAAACATGACATGGACTGGACAGTTTTATTATCATGAGTACAATCATGGATACAATCACACAATCATGCAGTTATGACTCATCTGATTTAAATTTAAAACACAGCAAATTTCCATCGTGTGTGTTTTCTGCAAACTACGAAGAAAGTGTCTCTGAACTTTAACTCTATGAAACACATTCCCCTGGTATGCTAAACCAATCTAAAGGTTGATTGTTTTCACTTAAAATTAATAAAACTTCAAATATGTATATTTATATTTGAGGCTCATCCACTCAAAGAAAATGTGTGTCTTATGTTTTACGTGCCCTTAAATGTCAGATCTTGACTTTGTTGACTTGTATTTGTGCAAAGTTTGTCACTAGAGAGGAGTTGTTCACATTCCCTCACTAAAGAGGGTGGTGTCCATGCACTTCCCTTTAATCTTTAATTCAAACTCACCCCGGAAAAGCCAGATTTGCCTCATCACAAAAATGGAAAGCCAATCATAGGCATTGAATCCTCCAGCGCAGAGGGGACGTGTGAGAAAGTGACAGTTTGCATTAGCACAATCACCAAATCAGTAAAAAAAAACAACATAAATAAAAGATGCTAACTTCACTTAGCATAAACCTGCTAGTCATGGGTTTTGGTGCACAACAGACTCCTCGTCTGAGTCCCACACATGTTTGAGCCTCAGTCTGAGCGTCAAACATGGAGCCTTTGACTGAATTTTTCCTGTGTTTCCTCTAGTCAGCCATTATTGATGTGCTTTCTCATTGCTCAACCTTGAAACGAAGAAAGTCCATCCATCCAGCTCTTATCTGTAACTATTTATCTTTCACAGAGTCAAGAGCGGAGTCGATCCCAGCTGACGTTGGGCCAGCGATGGGTTTCGACGTGGATAGATCACAGATCATAGATCAGATCATCACCAGGTCATCTTAGGGCAATGCAAGCAAATATTTAACAAAACATGAACCATCTCATAATATTTTTTACATACTTTTAAGTGTTTCTGAAAAGGGACTTTAAGTTTATCAGAGAAGATTAGCGAGGTTTTACAGGGTATGTTTAAGGACTGTTTATCGTGACATATCTGATGCAATTTTTCATCATAAACCTAAAAATCAGTTGCATTCAAAGACCACAGCAATACCTGACAAGAGGTTACAGTTTGTGATCAAGAAGCGGTAAAAAAAGACATTTTCCATAGAGGGGTTTGATCAGTGCTGAGATCTTTCAGGGGTTGTGTAATTCGGCGCATCCTGAACAAACACATCTCAGTGTCTTCAAAGCATCTACTGTAGATGTGGAGGCCTCTTTCAAATGGAAGAGATGAGAAGAAATCAGACAAAACTGCAGTCTTGGCGTAAAAATGAGATGCTGACGGTTAAATCTAAATGCCAGGCCCACCTCAGTCTAACGTACAGACAACCACACACACACACACACACACTCACCCACACAAAAGCATAAGCCCCTCACACCCCTACATAGGCACAGACACAGATACATAGACAAATAAATGTGCTCTAAATATACATGTTTGTACTGTACATCTACACTCGCAAATATAGCGGATAGACAAAGGTTTTTGTGTTTCTGTGTCTACGTCTTTCAGTATCAGAAAGTTTTCCATTAAACAACACACTCGACACGCAGTCACTCGACACTAAGAGCAAATTTGTTGGTGGGCAGTGATCCGAAAACCAAGAATTAGTTTATAACATTTAAAATAAACTATCAGAATAAAACACAATTCTAATAAAATAACTCAAATCAAGTTATCTGATCAGTTGTCAGCCATGATATCGTGACCCTATATAACAGCATTTATGTCTAACTCCTACATACGATTCAATATAAATAGGTCCCGGCTTGCTTCTCTCATATCAAGAGATCACAATGCAGCATTTACAGCAGAGACATTTCACATTTTTGACTTTACAGCTGCAAAATGAAAAGTTGTAGATTAACTTCGAACTCCATACTGGCCTAAGTACAGAGGAATGGATTGAGTCGTGTTTATCTTCATTAGAAATGAAAATTTTAGTCGCTTCTCAGCTTTTTGAGTCTTGAGCTAATGCTTAAATAAGGCTTGATGCTAAGACATTTATTGCATGATCTGGTACATGCTATACTGCATATAATCAAAGAGAAAACTGAGGGCAAATGTTTTTTTTAACCTTTATTTACCCAGAGCCAGTGTACCGAGAACACATTCTTTTGCAGGAACACTGTGTTCAATCAGACAGTTACACACATTCACACCTGGAAACTGCTCAGTCTGATCCGTCTGTCTGATCTGTCAGACGCTAAACGTTGGTGTCAAACAGCAGAAAAAACAAACCTAATTTGACCACTGAGCTGGAACACATCCTTCTTCAAAAAAGTTCAGTGTTCTCTGAACCAATTTAAGACACAGGGCTCGATATTATCTGCCTCAAAAAGTGTTTTGGAAAGTTAAAACTGTTTTTTGCGTAAGAAAAATAATGTGGCTTACTGTAGATGTAATGTCCAAAAAGCAAGAGGAAAGATGTCTTTTCAGATTTAGTCAGACTAATGTTGATGTGGTCTGAGGGCATCAGTAGAAAGTTTCTTGTATGGCACCTTTCATGCAGGTTAGTGTGGTTCAAAATTCGTTACAGGTGGCTGACAGACAGAGAAAAATACAAAATGCAAAACAACTGGAGGGAAATGAAATGAAATAAAGTAGCTAAAAGACTTAAATAATAATAATAAAAGCAAAAAAAAAAAATCATTTATAATTAAATACACGGGAGGCAACGAACAAGTTTTAAATAAAAATACAGTAAAAACAAATAAACATTGAATAATGGCCTATAACAGTCTAATTATAAGCCAAGAAAAGAGGTGGGTTTTTACATTCAAAGATATCAGTGCCTCTCAGACACGACCAGGTGCATGAAAGCTAAAAGTTGCCTCCAAATGTTTTGGTCCTGCAGTTCAGAGACTCACATGTGTTCTTATCAACTAACAAGTCATTTTACCTACAGAACAAATCTAACCAAAATATTTAAGAAGTCTGTGGTTTGGGGTCTGTTTTAACTTTTCCATACTTTTTTATCTTTACTCACAAACATCCTTGCTGCATCCAGAAAAACACTCCTCCCCAAAGGCGAAATTTTAATATCAAAAAAACTTCAAAAAAGGCCTTATAAACCTTATTTACAAGTCATGTTGTTCAAAGAAGTTTTCAAAATGCCTCGAAAAACAGCAAAACTACAAAATAAAGAGAAAAGTAAATTCAATAAATGATAAAGAGTTTACAAAATGCAAACAGAGTTATATAAGAATATATCACTCCCTCTGATGTTTTCCCATAGCAAACACAAACCATTTATTTGTCTTATTTTAATCAAGATGGTTTCATATATCATAGTGAAATGTTCCTTTAATTACATGTTATGACAGCTGTAATTCATCAAGTCAACGTCACATCTCCATTCAGTCAGGCTTCGTTAGCCACATTAGTATCTTCCAGCTCAGTCGGTGAGAAAAGATCAGATTCGCTTTTCCACGATCCCACTGATTTTATTTCTGATGATGCAACCTCAAAACCTCAGTGACTCTTCTTAGACAAACACATTTTGTCAAACACAAAACACAGCAGCTACACACACACACACACACACACACACACACACAAAAACACAAAATAAAGGTTTGACACAAAAATGTTAAAACCCCCTCAACAGCTTCGCACGACCACAACATTCAAATTAATGTCATATCAGTCACAATCTCCACAGAAGTCAGGCATCAAGTAATGTTTCTCATTGTTTTCTGTGTGTGTTTATAACAACCAGACAGAGCCAAAGTGCATATTTGTGTGGCGACACGTGTTGCCATTGCAACAAGGGCCTTATAATCTTCCCAATCAGGAAAACCAGAGCAAATTGGGCTGTGCGGCGTTTCCAGTGTGCCATCACCATAAATCATCATCATGACCCCAAACATGTAGAAGTGTACTCTGCAAAAACAAGGCTGAGGAGTTGAAAAGAAAAGAAAAGAAAAGAAAAAAAAAAAAAAGATGTTTCCCTCCCAAAGCCGTGTCACAAGTGTTGGATAATATACTGGGAGGAGGATCCAACTCGCATCTTTCTCTCGCTCACTTCCTGCGTGTTGGAGTGAAGGCATTTCACAACCGTAGCTTACAGGATGTGCTGGTTTCTGGTTTGGCTCTCGTCCTTTCTCATTACAGGGTTTGCTGGCTGTGAACAAGCATGAATGTGATTGTTTACTTTCACTGTGACAAAGAACAACCCGTTTCCCATTACCAGGTCGTCGGATACCATTTTTGTCACTCCTCTTTAGTGTCTCATATTGAGCACAACAAGGTACCATTTAGTGTCTGTGTGCGGCATGTGAATCTTTCCAACTGGAAAGCCTTTAAAACACATGGTTGCAGTTGTGCAACACTTTGGTCAGGTTTAGGCACCAAAACTACTTGGCTTGGTTGAGGAAAAAGATTGTTGGCTTCACATTTTGGGTTTGACTTTCTCACTGTTTCTACTACATCAGTTGGAGCATCTACCATTAAAGCAGTTCGGTTTACATTGAAGATAGTTTTTAAATGCAGACACTCAAGGGTACAAAGTGTGAAAACAACAAGTTTTATTTTGCTTTTTTTGTTGTTTGTGAAGTTTTCTCAGAGGCCAAACAAGACCTTAATTATCTCCAACCATGCAAGCAGCTCTGCAAGACTGAACTTGAACATGCTCATTCTAGCATGATGATAATGTACAGAACAATGATCAGTAACAGATATTGATGGTCCTCTGGAGATCATCAATATCTGTACTGAATATTATAGCAAAAAGTCAAGGACTATCAAAGTGGAAACAGTTCATCCTCTGGGGTTCAAATGAACTAACCAAACAGTACAAATGAATGTCTGTTTGTGTCAATCCAACAATTATTTATTCAGTTATTTTAACCTCAAAGCACTGATATGAACAGTCATATAGTGAGATGCTATTGATGCAATTAGCAGGGCTAATAATGCTGCAGGTCTGTTTCCGTGCAGCACCTTATGTTATCCTAGAAAACTGTACCAAAGTTGTCAATAATCTCCAAATAAGTGTCAATATTGTTTTTCAATAATTGCACTCAAACATGAAGCTACATTTATTTTATTTACTGAACAGCATCTAAATTAAATTCAGTCGGATTCAGCTGATATTTTTTCAGTCATTTCTCATTTCCACATTTTGTAAATTAACAGTCAAAGACAGAATCAGACCAGAGAGAGAGAGAAAGAGGGATGAGAAAGCCAGAAAGAAACAGTAAACAGCGAGAAAAAGGGAAGCAGGAGGGTGAAGAAGAGAGAAAAGAAGAAGAAGACTGAGAGGGAGGCAGATGCAGAGAGGGAGAGGGAGCCAGAGAGGACCAGTTCAGTTCCAGTTGGATATCCAATCTGTGCTCTCCGTCTTTGAGTCAAGTAAGAAACCATCAAAGCTTGAGGTTTGGGGACCTCAAAAGTCAGTTCAATCTCCAACCATTTCCCGCAGCCTTTCAAGGGCTGCCAACCGTTTATTTGTTTTGGATTAATGTAATTAACCCCCCCGTTCCCGTTGTCGCACAGAAGAAGCCAGTCATAGTGAAAAGATTACAAGGCCTCTGCTTCGCGTACATGCAGCCCGGCCAACCCGGCACATTTTGCTCTGAGATGTCATATCAGTGGATTATATATTGCTTTAGCTTGACATGTAAATCGCCCCCTGACAGTTCTCACAGGCACATCAGCAAACGGTTTGCAGACCGTGCAGTAAAAGCAGAAAAAGTGAAGCAAAGGAATGAAGAATTTAAGCCACTGCAGAGTCACTAATATTTACGCTGTTACTTCCAGCTCTGCTGTTTTGTTTTCAACAGATATTCGAGATATACAGATATTTATCGCAGCATTGTTTTGCCTCTCATGCAGCTGCTGTTAAATAGCTGAATGTAACTGTGATGGCCTTTAGTTTCAGTTTTGTAGATTCAGTAGATTCAGTTTTGATAATAAAATAATACATTACTTGTAAAAATAAAGTTCTTTTACTCATCTTTAGAGAGTAACTACTAATATAAAATACCTGAATACCAGCATACACTGCATTAGATTATGATATGCACATTGTTATTTAATCCTCTATTTAAATAGAAAAGCAGACCATATCTGAGGATTTCATTGCAATCTGTTCCACTCTGTCAACCACTGCCATTGACCATATAATGCAAATTCTCTAATCATACAGCGTGTTTTAAGTGGGTTTTAACAGCCCTGAACTTGGATAATAAAACCTATTCAGTCAATAACAGTCGATATAAAACTACATTTCAAGTACAAACCAGGTTTTCATAAACCAACTCATCGGCCTCTCCAGACGGCCTAAAGCCATAACTCTGCTGGCGTCTATATTTTTTCATGTGACAGAAGTCACAGTAAAAATGATGTGTGAGTATGTAATACATTAGTGTTCCAGCCTTAGTAAAATGTCCCATAAATCCTCGGGGTTTTCTGTTTCATATGCTGTGTCCCCTCGTGAGCAGAGGATGAAAAATAATCTTAAGAGCATTGTTAAGATTTGGCGATCAAACCCAGATGGAACCAAAAAATCGTTTTTTCAAAGTCTGGCAACATGAATAATGTGCTTTCTGATTTTTGCATAAGTCTGAATAACAACAGTTTGTCTTCAGGCCGAGAGATGCAAGTTTTGATTCGACCACTTTAAAGACAAATCACTTGATGAAACTCAGAAAGAACTTTTATTTTTACCTCTAGAAATTAAAAATGCACACATCTAAAAAGTATCTTTTAGTCTAAACAAACACTTTATTAGTCGACATTTCAACATCTCATATCACAGTCAACTTGTCATCATGGTTAATTTTGGCTTTTCTCATCTAAAATATTGTCTTTCTTCTGTGAGGTACATCTTAATAGTCAAATAGTCAAACTCCCACATGTTTCTGGGACACAAACTACATAAACCTCCTCTTATCTTCCTGCTTGGATGATGTGGTGGAGCTCACACCTCCTTCTGAAGGCTTTCATTCAGATTAATTCCTTTTTGCACCTCAAGAGGTCAGTCTAGCTCCCTGTGCCAGCAGCAGCTGACCACCTGAGCTGATGACCAACTCTGAAGCTCGAGAAAGAGGCTGTTTTTTTAAAAAAAAGCAAAGCTGAAACCTGAAACTCTTTGTTACAATGATAGCAATCAAAATCTGCTTGTATCAAAGTGAGTAACTGTCTTATTTAAAGGTGAACCATGTAACTTTTTCTAGTATTAATTAGGTTTTGTAGTTTCGATGGGCAGTGGGCTCTTTCAGCTCTTCTTTGTTCTGATAAACACAACAAATGTAACCATATGGATTAAAAGTACATCTGAAAGTCATGTTAGCCCTTGCAAACTGCTATTCTTCATTAAAAAATGTCTGTCTTGTTGTTTCATAGGCATTTCTGTTCAGAAGTACCTGTGTTTCACCTATAAAGTCAGTTCAGCAGAGGAATAGCTGAATAAACTGAGGCCTAAATGATTTTTCTCTGACAGCTTTCTGACACTCTGGACAGCCTGGCACCTAAAACAGCTCCTCAGGTACACAAACCTCAAACACCCCTAAATAACTTTATTAAAAATATATAAAATAAAACATTTTAAATGTTTTTAACATTTAAAATTCATATTTGATGTGTTTTATGAAGGCAATGTTGTTGTATAATATATTTTTGAACTTATTATAAATGGTCAAATTGAGAGAATATCATTTAAAATTATACAGATTTTCAGAGTTACTTTAATCAGGTCTGATGACAAAAAATATATTTCTACTATCCAAGACAATAGTAGAAGCAGGATTTGGAAACAACCCAGCAAAATGGGAAAAAAAATGTTTTCTCTGATGTCCAACAAATGTACAGGGAGAAATCCATCAAAGAAGAGGCAGAAACAAACAAGTTTCCACCCACGGCATCTTTGAAAGACCTGAAAGCAATGCTGCCAAAAGACATGTGACAGCTGGGGATGAAAGCTGCTTGTTTTTGTCAAGAAATCTTTTGATCCGATTATGCTTTTTTTAAACTTCAGGCCAATTCCATGCGTGCATTCTGGGAAATGTAGGAAAACACAGGAGTGAGATGATATAAAGGTGGAATTTTCTTTAAATTTCTTGTAAAACCACCTTTAAGAAACAAGGATGTGGTTAAAATAATTTACTATAATAATTAAAAGTGGTTTACAACATTTGAGGGCAAATTGGGGGGGGGATTTATATCACTTCAGCTCTTATTTGAGGATTTACCTTTTTTCCTTAAAAAGGACTGATCCTGTTGCTGATGAAACAATATGTTCAGGGATGCAAATGGATGAAAGCCCTTAGAAAGTTATTCCCAAAATGAGCCGTAGATGAATTTAAAGGGACTCAAAATATTGACTCTGTAAGCTTTCAGTGCTAGGAAGCTTTCTGAAGAATAAGCAGTTTGCAGAGTCTTTCTTTGAGTCTTTCTATTTCCACAGCTGCTGCCAGTCTGCTGATGAGAGCACTGAATTGCCAGGATGTTTTCTTTGTCCTGCATGGCACTCCCTGCATGTGACCTTGGCTTCGGACGAGGCTGTTTGGGCTCTTGGTGATGCTAAGGAAATTTAACAACATCACAAAGAGCTGGAGGATGAACTTTTTTTTTAAACTTTGAGTGTTTAACGTCTACCATGACCTTCATAACTGCAACTCCTTTCCCATTTATTCTTTACAATAAGCTTCTTGCAGCTGCAATATAACACACGATCATACACAGGAAGGCCAAAGCTTTCTAATATTTACTCCCTTTGCATCTGGTTTTTAAATGTTTGACATGAGCAGGAAACAAGCTAGAGACAAATGTATTATTGTATAATGTATTGTTCTGGATTCTGGACTCAGGCTTTGAACTCTCCACCAGGTGAACTACACAAAACCTTCTTTGGGTTATTTTTAATCTGAATTTAGAAACACTTTAACCTAAATGCATCCTCCTTTCCAAACTTTGCCAGACTAACATTGCTTTGAAGTCTCTCAGGGTTGCAGCTAAAGATTATTTTCTTTATTATCATTTAATCTGCTGACTTATCTTGGTGTGAAACAACAGTGGTTGGGCAGTATTTCCAGAGCAGCATCAATTAAATCTGACAAGGAAAAAGAAGACCAATAGTAACAATAGAGCCCTCTCCTGCTTTGCAGGGCTCGGGCTCTAAAAAGAGTAAAATGTAAAATTATGAAGGAGCAATAACTTTTTGACATAATCTGAACACTAAAATAATCAAATATGAAGCAGGACTATCAGTTGTGATGATTTTTTTGTGGAGAAATAAACTGGGAGTGGTTAATTCAGGAAATATAAATTTTCCTTTTTCATCTTTTTCAACAAATTAATACTTGTTTCCTTCATCTAAATATTGTTTAAATGTGTGTATATGTGTGTGTGTGTGTGTGCGTGTGTGCATGTGTGTGTGTGCGTGTGTGCCTGTGTGTGCCTGTGTGTGCGTGTGTGTGTGCATACATGTGAGCAAACTACATATGTTTGCTGCTTTCATGCAGATGTTTCTCTGCACACATGTATGCACGTACTGTGGGGCCGATACTAAATCCTTGATCTTCCGCTGCATGAACAAGGATGGAAACACTCTTACACACACACACACACACACACACACACACACACATACACACACAGGCACACTCACACACACACAGGCACACACACTCCCCAAACCTAAACAATGATCCATCATACGAATCCACATCCTCCTCTGGGCCACATCAGTCCCTTTGCTGCGGAAAAACTGATCCTAGAATCGGCTGCTAACTGTCAACTGCAGGACTCTGAGCCGCCCACTCACCACTAGAAAGAGACCACTGTGGACGCATGCATTTAATAGGCCTGCCATCAGAGTAAATGGAGGCTTAGTTCGAGAGCGCTCTGATCTCTCTCTCTGGATTTGTGACGCTCCTGTTTTTTGAAAAAAAAAAAAAAAAACCCAAGGAAAACGAATACAATGGTGGATTTGTCGAGGCTGTAATTGTGATTTTAGTTCTACTTTTGTTCCTTGTCATTGTAGGTGAATTTTCTGGCATGTCGCAGCTGTCATGGAGGGTTTGTGTGTGGCGTGTGGTGTGTTCGCTTGCATACATGTAGGTCCCCAGCTCTTTCATCTGAACACATGCGGCAATTAGAGCTGGCTGTTGGCAAACATTCATTGACTTTTGATCCAAATTAAGATGCCATCATTTGAGGAAAATACACCACCTGGTTTCCCATAAAAACCAATGAAAATTAAACCAAAATTAATGTTCAGTTTAAGTGATGAGGAAAAGTTCAAAACATACAAATACAAGGACACATTGTAGGAAATTTGTGACGTACTGTCAATGTTTTAGAGGCTCTATATTTTTTATTTAAATGTCCGTGTTTTTTGTGTGTGTGTAGTGATCTTCTGCAACCGCTGCCCTTAACTTGCCCACTGCTTCAGTATGGATGTGGCCACCCACACTCTGCTCTGCACTGCCATTTATATCAAACGCCACATAATGGACCATGGAGAGCCTCAGTATGGCTAAATCATTCCTCTTTGTGACAGTTATAAAGTAATTTTTTTTTCATCATCATCATTTTCCAGCGTCTTGGCAGCTGAGTCGACCAAAATGCAAAGGTGGATGCAGCAAAGACAAATGTTGAGATTTGGTTCAATGACCGTTTTAAACAACATGGTTTTCATGGGAGGCTGCAAACAGGGAACGAGTGTGAAGCCCGCTTGTGAGTTTAGACCTTAAGTATTATAAATCTGTTGTAACTTTGCAGCTCTTCCAGGGCAAGTAAAGTACAGTGGAAAGAACAAAATGTATGAAAGAAAATCAGCTTTTCTTGAAGGGAACTGCAGCTAATAGCCACTGGTTTTGTAATAATAACATATTAAAGTAATTGGATTTCCCGGTGTCAGTAAATACAAAAAAGCCAAACCATAGCTTTGTGTTACAGATAAAGTTTTCTGGGTGCCTCAGAAGAGACCAATCATTATGTAAACCATGTCACCACCGTCAAAAATTTTGTAAATTTCAATGTGGTGTTAATATTGAAAGCAGATGATTGTTATGCTTCCTTTTTTCCTGAATCCATTAAAAGCCTAAACCAACAAGACAAAATTATGCAGAAGCAATGCAAAATACGAAAAAAAAAAAAACTTCAAATCTGAAATTGAATATCCGAGCAGATCCCCTGACATCAAACAGCAAGTAAATGCAGAAAAGACGAGAAGAGAAGCTTGAATTAAGGATTTGATTATTAACGTCCTGCTTCCTGCAGTGTGTTGTGTTCCGGTGGATGAAGCTCTGAGCAGAACCTTCATCAGAGACAGAGTCGGGCCTCGCTGGCTGTGGTGAACACACCAACCACTAATATCAGGTTGGTTCAGCAGAGGAGAACAACAGCACGGCCACACTAACCAGACAGCTGCAGCTTCCTGCATCACAATATGCTAGGAGAGGGATTAGCCACTCAGCTAGCATAATAACAACAGGAAGAACAACAATACTGAGGATGACAATAGTACAAATAATTATCATAATTACACTGAGAGCGCATTACAGCCACAGCTGCTGATGAGCAAAAAAGACAACAAAGCTGAGGTTGATGGAATTACCAATAGTTTTCAGGTAACAAAGTATCTTGCAAATTGAAATTTTGACCTGATGATGGCGCTAGATGAAAATTTGGGGGATTGACAAAACTATCATTTGTCATCCAGAAACCTTGAATGAAATTTTTGGGCAATCTATCCAACCTGGCTGGTCAGGTAGTCACTGAGAAGCAAAAATGCAAGCCTCATGGTGGCGCTAGAGGAGAAGTCAGAGGGTCTTGTGTAGCTGAACCTGGATAATTTCTTTATAAAAATCTCTGATGCTATTTCTGGTTAGAAAATTGAACCTTAATACGAAGAGATTTTTTAAAAAAAGACTGATTACAGATGAATAGTTTTCACATGGGCTCGCAGCGTAACATGCATCTTGTGTGGTTCTCACTAATAAATTTCATATTTAGCAATTTTACGCTGAAGGAAATAAAATTCATGAAACAAACCACTTAAGAGAAAACCATCTGAAGCTGTGAAAGTAATGCGAATAATGTGTTTTACGGAAATATGAAGTGTTTGAGCATGGTTTAATTAGGTGTGCTTTGAAAATGGTTGAGGTCATGAGATCTAACATCCCACTCGATACTTATTTTGTGGCTTATCTAATGCCTTATGGGTTCTCTTTATTATATTGGACATAAGATGTTCAATTTACTCTACTTCAGCCATGAAATTACTTCTCTTGTAGTCAAATGTTTTTAAGATTGCATCTACAGCGCTGAGGCAAGTGCAACTAATACACAAGTCAGTACGACAGAATGACTTTTCACTGCACTTCCACCACCCAACTTCTATACAAAAACTACAACTGATACTTGCACCTACCATAAAATCGTGATATGCATCTAGATGTATGTGTTTGTTGAACGAAACGTCGTCATATCTGATTCCTTGTGCAAATATTTCACGTACTTTACCTGGTAAACAGTCATATAAAACCACTGTTGTAACTGGTGCTATTGGTGCTATGCACTTAGCATTAGCCTTAGCACTTCAGGTTTCCAGCCCCGTAACACCCAGTTTCTCAAGTTTACAAGCCAAAATGAACCTTTTCCCTTGCTGAAATAAAACAGTGGGAATTTATATTATCACCTGTGAAAACATGCAATGGAAAAAAGTTTGTTTCCGTCGAACCAGGCTGCAGCTTTGTGGTTCATCGGTGTGAGAGCGTGTGTATAGTCGGCTGATTCAGATCTAATGTATCAAGCTTTAAATAGCATGCAGCCTCGACTCGGGGAGATTACACTCTTTTCAGCATTTTCTGTTTTACAAAGTGTGTGTTTGAGGCGCTCTGTGGTAAAGAGGCTGCATGTGCGCATCCCCGCGTGTGTCTCTGTGTACACATATGCATGCATGTGTGTGTGTGTGAGTGTGTGTGTGTGTGTGTGTGTGTGTGTGTGCGTGTGTATTTGCGTGGAGCGAGGAGTGAATGACTTGGCTCCACATCAAAGGCCCCTGCGAGTCTCTGCATTAACGAGGCCCTTTGTTCCCTGCCTCCCAGATTACAGCACGTCTCTCCCCGTGCTGCCAGTGAGCAGGGTGTGTGTGTGTGTGTGTGTGTGTGTGTGTGTGTGAGGGAGAGAGAGAGTGTGTGCAGGGCACTGTAACCTGTAGACCAAAGGACAAGGTCTGATCTTCCTCCTCATCATCATTCATTCTAATCTAATGAGCCAAAAGAAGGCTGATCTGAGGAAAGTACAGTTTTCAGTCATCTTAATAAGTTTCCCTTTTTAAGCTCTTTATGTTTTTATCATTGCTGTTTTACTGTCATGTTTTCACATACACTGTAATATAAACTTCTCCACTATTGTTTGCTCGCAAGCTATCTTTATTGTCTTTATTATCTCCTCATTTTAAGTGCACAGACAAAGCTATAAAATGTGGAAGTTATGGTGAATACTATCGCAGAAAATGCTCTTGAGGGAACTGTGGCTCTCGTGCAATATATGCAAAGCAGTAGTGACTGTGAAGGCATTAAAAGAAGTGTATGCATAAAACAAAAACAGCAAAAATGGAGCTAATCTAATGTAAGTCTTCCTTGCTAAGTAAAAGCCATATGTTGAACACTGACTTGAATGATCAAGAAAAAAATTTAAAGGAGAGTAATTAACAATCAAATGCAATCTGTTGAGAGATACTTAAGATACTTAGAAACTTATGGTATTCATATGTGTTTTTATTAGATTAATAACAATTAGCTTGGAAAGAAGGCTTAAATGTTATTAAATATACTTTTCCAATTAAAAGTCCTCTCTTAGTGACCATTTTTTCACTTTGTATATTCCTTAGTTACACCAATATTTTCAGAACAATCACTGGCTTCATTTTTTAGTGTGTGACCCAAATTAAAGGAATGAAACATCAGACAAAAGCAAAGAAAGCAAGTTATCAGCCACCTGTCATGGAATAACTTTCAAAAGCAAACTTCCAACCACCAGAACTGCTTCAGACATGACGCTTCAACCTGCACCATCACCTCCCCTCACCTCAATCAGCCTGACGCACTAAGACAAACCTCACTGTTTGTCATTTCGTGTGTGTGTAAGTGTGTGTGTGTGTGTAAGTGTGGTGACACGGTGTGGCGCAGAAGCTCTTTCACTGCTATTTCCAGTCACTATCAGACCTGTTTTTCATAAGCCGGGGCATGATTTGTTAATGCGCGTCTTTAAAAAGTTCATGAACTGAAGAGGGCCTGAGCTGAGATGGAGCTGTTCCAACCACAGCTCGCTCGTTCAGAGCGGAGCAAAGCAGGCTGGGTGCAGGCATTTTCAAGGGTTTTTTTTTTTTGTTCCAAAAGGAGATATATACGGTTCAAGATAAAAAAAAAAAAAGCAGGGTAATCTCCTCTTACGCAGTGACGGATAGCACCGGAATGAAAAAAGGATGGCACTTAAGAAGACGATCCTTGGAACAGATTCAGTGAAACTCAGCAGTCAAGTCCTCAGCTGCCAAAGAAAAGAACAGTTTTATAGTTTTGATCTTCGGTGTTTTATTTATTTATTTAAGTTTTTTTTTTTCGTTTTAAAATCTGCCAAATCTGCCATTAATTTAGATAAAGCCAGCTTCCTTAAAAACATACATTTGAATGTTATAGTATTAGAAATTGATCCTTAGCTTTTTATTTTTGTTATCAAGCCACTTTTATTTATGAGTTCTTGAGTATAGTTTTGATTTTATATGTATCTGCTGAGCTCTCGGCTTCTTTTTATGTTTAAAATTACTCAGGATAAGATAAAAAATGTACATATATTACATTAAAGATCTTGAACTGGACTCAAAGTCACAGATAAAGTGTTTGCATCTCGGTCCGCTGATCCTCTCCTGAAGACCAGCGATGTGTTTTCTTCTTCCTCACTGTTTATGTTTGTTGATTTCACCCTTAAAGCCCCTCCGCAGATCTGTGATATCAACTCATGAATGTTTGATAAGGAGCTAACGAAGAGGTAAAAGGGACTGCGTTCCTGCTAAATCAACAGAGACAGACACATTCAAATCAGCGAATCAGAACTTGAACAAGCCTCATTATCTGGCACCAGTTATCAAGTTCTCTCTTTTTAGACATGGACTTTTATTTTGCTGAGCCAGTATGCTATGCTCCACTTTTAATTTTTACACAGATATATGAAGCTAAAGCCAGTATTTGTATTGTGGGGGGGTGTGAGTGATTTCACAAGAGAAGGTGGGTGTAGATTGAGTGATTTCACTTAAAGACATCTTAATAGTTACTGCGGGAGGAAACTTATTTCTCTCTGGTCCCTTTATTTGCACCTTGATCTCAAGATGTAACCTTTATTCTCGGTGGAAAACTGTGTTGCAGCTGCTACTCATGTTTCCACCTCTGTGAGCCACTTCTTTGACAAGTGTTTCAAATTCTGAAAGGATCTACAGGTTATTGAGCCTCCTACAGGTATCAAACCAGCCTTGACAGGAGCTTCCATCAGTACTTGAGTCTAACACTTTTTTTCCAAGTAAAAAACACTTTTGCCAAAGTTAAGAGGAGTTTCTACCTTTCAAATACTGACTGTTCCTAAAGATCTAAAGAAATAACTCAGATAATAAGTCAAATATCTGGTAGAGAACCTTTAGCTGTGATTAAGCTGATTAAAAACTTCAAAAACCATTTAAACATCCTTTTCTTGAAGCTTTTTTCATGTTTTGGGCTGGACAGCTGTGCCCAGCAAAACAGATGCTGCTGACTAGCTGAGAGTCACCGCTGAGTCAGACATCCAAGTGTTGATGTTTCCTTATTGGCTATTGCACTTTCGAAATCCATCAACAGAAACTGTTTTCTATTACGTCATGGGAGGGCGGACAACACAACCTACTAAACATGCAGCCATTAGTTACTTATATACTCAGATGTACCGCTTTAATGCTTGAATACTGATATTTTTGAGAAACAAGGACATGAGAGGGAGACATCCACCTTGTCGCTGCCTCCAAAATCTAAAAAGTTAGCAAGTTTGAGTAGCTGAGAGCGTAGAGGGTCGAGCTCATGTTTATCACAGCCTCGCGCTAACGAACCCCGTTTGTGCTGACTGAGCAGAAATTCTCCCTTGCTGGTTTTTATGTGTGATGGTTTTGGGACTCCTTAAAAACAATAGTTAAGCTCCATTTGTCACTCCTGATGAGTCTTTCACTGTTTTTTTTGTACATCTGATGCAATGTCTCCTTCCTTACTGTTTGGGACATCGATTACCATGGTGACAGCAGAGGCTTCAAAGCGTTCGGGTCAACCCTAAATTATCATTCAGGTCAAACAGCTGTTTTTCTTACTATACCAGCCCAGCATGGAGCAGACAAGAAACAAAAAAGCTCTCCATACAATGAGAGGCAAGAGGGAAACAGGATCTCAAAAAACAATTAAAATCATAAACCATCAAAAATATAAGATATAAGAGACAGATTAGAAACGTGAAAGAAAAGCAGACAGAAAATACTAACATCATCATTATAGAGAGAATTACAACTAAAATGTGTTCTCTGAAAAGCCAAATCCCAATATGAGTGGAGAGTTTTGTTCTTGCTACTGCATTATGTCCTTTTCTTTATTACTGAAACACAGCTTAACCATGTCATGTGACATGTGCTCCACTTACACAAGAAGTATAACTTGGACTTCTACAGATGAGCATTTAACATCCAGGAAATCACATCATAATAACTACTGACTCCTGTAACAAACTGGCCACAGTGACCATACACAGCCCAGCCATGTGCAAAGGCTTTGAACCGGTCTTATTTGCAAGTAGATGATGGTTTTATTGGTACACTTAGTATTTCAGAATTATTAAACATAAATAGCCATCTCAATACAACTATTTTATTGTCAAATGTGTGTTGTCAGAGTAGATTAGTTTACCGTTTCATAACAGAAACGCAGGCATAAATAAAACTGCTGGAAGGATTTGTCGAGGTTCCACATTGCTGGCTGAATGCTGCCTCGAAGGACATGGTTTTGATTGTAGGAAAACTACCAATAAAAGCACACAAGTGGTTCCAGTTAAGAGCTGTTCGCTTGGATGTGGCTTAACCCCAATGAAAGGACATGATTTAATTACTCTTTAGCTTTAATGTGCCTGATGTTTCTTTAGAAAGCACAGTATATAATCTTTTTTTGAACCAACTGTGATTCATCTTTGAAAAAAAAAAAAAAAAGAAAAAAAAAACATGTTAAAGAAGGAACGTTTCCCCCACCAATGATTGAGCAATGGAAAGGGACTCATTGAAGAGATCTTATTTTGAATAAGTCCTTTACACACACTGACAGTTGAGGTGATGTTTCTTGTATTTTTCACGAGCAGTATCATTCATTTGCATATTTGATTCTTTCTGTTTAAACAGATGTTTAAGCTCAAACAAAAGCACAAGATTTTCTATCATATTTCCTCGCAGCACTGTGAGCATCCCAGCCTTTTTGGCTGTTAAACTGCAAAGCAAAGTTTACATCAGTTTTCACTCATTGAAGGTTGTATTTACCACTAGTGACCAGTTTACCAGAGAGTTTTCTTGTTTAATTTAAAAAACTTTTACAGGTTTGAGGTCATTAATCATCTAGTAATTCGCAATTTGAGGTGACAAAGCCTGAAAAGTAAAAGAACAAATATGTTTTTTTGTTTGTTACCCCTCAGATATATCCTGAAACCTCTTTTTGGGGGTCCAGACTACAGATTGGGGACCATTTATTTTTAAAACACAAGAGTTTTCCTGAAATATATTTAATGTAATTCAAATATTATGCTTGCTTTAGGTTTTGAAATCTACATTATGATAAATGTGATTAACCAGGTTTTACTTGACTATATTTCTTTGAGCTTTAGATAAATAAAAACTGAACATTTTTGTATCGAACCCATTTCCTCTCTGAACAACCACAGTCTTTGTCTTCAGATATAGCACTGTGTATCTGTGTGTGTGTGTGTGTGTGTGTGTGTGTGTGTGTGTGTGAAAAACTCGCCTTCTGGGGTCACAGCAGCTACGCGTGTCCTTATTTGGCCTTTCCTGCCTTACAGATGATGTCTGATGTCACACTGCAGTCATTAGCGTTGGAGATAAAAGATGGCGAGAAAGGATGCTCAGGGTGTGACTGAGTCAGAAAACTCTGGTCTGATATGGCAGGGTGGTATGAACTTAAAATGGGACTCTGATCTGACAAGAATAATGAAACCGCTCATAGCAAAAAAGAGAGGGAGTGTGAGTGTGAGAGAGGGGGAGACAGATATAAAGAGAAAGAGAGAGTGTTTGCATGTCAAAGTATTTCAACAGAGAAAGCATGTGCAGAGAGAGTGCATTCATTTCTAGACTTGTGCATCTTTCTGTGAGAGAGACGGGCCGGCTGGCTGTAGCCCACAGCCTTAAGTGAACCTGTGAACCCATGTGATGAACGTGCCGAACCACCAGCACATATATTCGTGGGTAACTGTGTGAAGATCAGACGCGTTGAGCTCGCGAGGCAGCGTGGCCCGCACAGCAGAGGTGCTGTCTCTCTGGAAAAACAGCTGTCTATATTTAATCAAGGCGAATAAACAAGGAGTTTAAACAACTCATTTATAATTTAGATTTGCATACATTAAACTGCTCATTTTAATCTTTTTATTAATATGCATCAACGATATTGTATAAATATGCAGTTTTATGCAAATACCAGGCCCATTTTCTGTTTGTATTTAATTCTGTTTCCCAGCTGTGGATCATCATTTTCATTCAAGGCAACCGACTCAGATTAAGTCGTGTATTAAGTCACAGCATGGGAGTGTATAAATATTTCTCAATTAAAAACTCTGAAGACCAGCTATGTTACTGTATCAGCATTAAAAATGCATTGGCATTGGGAGGAAAATAGGGGAAGGCAAGTTACGAGTTTGATATGAAATCAGAACTTCAAGTCTACATCTTTGAACTATGTTTTTTTTTCATCTTTCCCTCCTCCAATCAAACACTTGAAACAGCTAACACTTTTTTGCTGTTTTGGAGACTGTTACGAAATCTGGGGGATGTAAGGACCAGCCAAAAACATGCTGTGTATCTGTTATTGATGAGCATGCCATGCCTTCTGAAGTTTTTTCACAGAATGTCCTACATTTCACGGCTTCTTGTCTGAGCTGCCACTTTTCTGTCCATGCAAATGAAGAGTTTTGTTCCAAAATGTGAAAAAATACCAACTGAACAGTGTGACAACAGCCGCTACAAAAGGACTGCTGCAATGGGAGTAAAACTCACGACGCATAATTACCAAAGTTATGAACTAAGTGAATGATGAAGACAACACCCATCAAAAACAGTAACATATAATATGAGTTATATCTCTGGCATTATGGCACGTTAGTCATCAATCACCAGAACTTAGCTTGGCATGCCAAACGAAACCACATTTTTGATTTGGTGTGGTACCTCTTGGTTCATTTTTCGATTTGGAAAGGGTGTTAGCAACTGGCACTGACCAAAATGCCTCTGGACGCAATTAGATGCACCCAAAAAAAGAAACACACATGCAAAAAGAGGCGGAGCTTGGTCGTTTCAAAGAAGAAAAAAAAAGGCTTCATGGTCACAAACGTTCTTAAATAAGCTAAATTGTTATAATTAAATCTTGATTCATATTTAATCAGAACGTCCTGGTTTGACAGTTTGATTTAAATTTTAAGAGCCTGTTGAGTTGTGCTGCTACGACCAATCAGAGCAGCAAAAAATCTGACATGTGACTTTACAAATGTGAATCAGGGATGCTTCTGTTGGTCATTTAATCACCTTATTTTAGAAAGAAAAGGCTGTGACCGGCTCGACACTGACAAGTGATGTGAAGATGTGAGGAGGCAGATCCATTAATTTGATTCCCAAGATAATTAAAACAATGTTACCTGATGACAAAGGATCAATCACATGATGTCATGATCACATGTTTCATCTGAACCAATCATAAGAGAGAAACAGCAGGGTTTCATGCACACGAGGCAGCTAATGGGATCCGCAGCAGCAGAGACAGACAACCCTCAAAACACACAAAGTGAAAGTCAAGTTTGTGTGTGTGTGTGTGTGTGAGTGAGTGAGTGAGTGAGAGAGAGTGTGTGCTTCAAGTTGTGTATCACTTTTACACCTCAGTCTTACATGTTTTATTTTTATTAATTAAATTATTTAATGGGCGCCAATTATATTTCACAGCTGATGTGTGACAGCAAAATAGAAGCACTCAAATGGAAGATGTAGAGGTATAAAAAGTTTGATTTCATTTTTAATATATTAAATGTTCATTTGCATTGAAATGAGAACATACTATGGACGAGTACTGTGATGCCAGTTCCTTTTAGATGGGTCTTACAAACTGGACTACAAAAAAACTACAAAACTACAAACTAGCTGTAAAAAAGAATTCACTATTTGCAAACTTGTAAACTATTTCACTGATTTCCACTAATAATTCTCAAGCATCTTGAAATGATGCTGTTAGATTTGTCATGTTTTAAATTAAAATCCTGGTTAGTGTGAACTTGTGAGAATAACTTAAGTTCAGAGAAGCGTGCCTGGAAATCACCTTTGAAAAAAACTGTTAAGATCATTATGGAGAGAAATAAATGGGCTTCACATAAGAGAAGAAAACAGATTTGCACATTTGAGTGTGAAAATTACATTTAGCTTCCTGAGAGTGGATAATTGTCTCTTGAAGATAATTTGATTTTCAAACCAGCTGCAGACAAAAACAAAAATAGAGATTCTGTGTAAATTTTGCTTTAGGATTATTGCAGAGTTTCAACATGATGAAGTAAAGAACAGAAGTCAAACAGGCTGAAAAATAAACTCTGGATGCAGCTATCATGATGTAAAAATACTAAATTTAAAAGTCATTAATTTGAAAAGTATAATCAGCAAATTAGTATTTAATGTGGAAAGACAGGCCCCTGTAAGATTTGTGCTATTAAAATTAATTACATCAGTTAGCTTCTACAGTTGAGTAGTTTATTTTATTATGTACTTTTAAATAGAAAATTAAAATTTGTTAAATTCCTATTACTGTTAGAAAGATTCTGTTTTGATATTAAGTGACATTTAACAAAAAGTCTAAAGTAAAGAACAAGAACCTGAACTGTGTACTTCAGTATAACACTTGTTTAAATGTACTAAGTTACTTTTAAACAGCTGAAGAAAATGATTTTAATGCACAACAACAACAACAACAACAACAACAATCTATTTCCTGAATCACAAAACATCTGCAGTCCTAATAACATATAAAACTAACAGGCATTACCATTCTCCCTGTTGCCACTGTGTTTATATCAATTTGCCCTGTTGCCTTCGGGGATTATTTGTTGGACTTTTAAGTGAAGTTTAGCTGCAAATCGCTGCAGCCTCGTCTGCAAGCCAGGGGACCGTGGACGGTGTGAACACGCCCCTGGAAGTCATGCATAATGCCTGTTCGTCGGAGCTCTGGGAGGTGATGTCTCTTTAAGAGGCTCAGCCCTCAGCCGAAACAATCGTACAACCCCCCCAACAAGTCATCGGACCTGTCAATCATCCGGTCGGCGCCCTTTGATGTCGGGACTCCACGGCTTGTCTTGGGCTCAAATGAGCTGTTTGCTGTTGTAGGGAAACATTAGTCCTCTACCGACCGGCCGGCAACATCTCAACTTTTTTTTTTTTTTTTGGTTTTTCTGCATGTGGTGGGGGGGTTTCTGCACTTTGGAGGAGCCCCAGACTGAGGATATTTAACACAACAGAAGTCCCCTTGATTCTTTTTTCTTTATTCATTACTTTTTTTCCTCCTGTTATCAGTAATTTTTTTTTTAAAGTGTCTTAATACATCGCAGGGAGGGGGGAAGTAGACATGCCTCAGCTCAGCAGCGGCGGCGGGGACGACCTGGGAGCGAATGATGAGATGATAGCGTTCAAAGACGAAGGAGAGCAAGAGGAGAAAATCCAAGAAAACGCGTTCACGGAGAGAGACCTGGCCGACCTCAAGTCCTCTCTGGTGAACGAGTCGGAAATAAATCAAAGTCCGAACGCAGCGGTAGGTGGCATAGTGTGTGTGTGTGTGTGTCTGTGTGTGTAAGAGTGTGTGTGTGTGTGTGTGTGAAAGCTTGTTTTATTTAACACGCTGCTGACAAGCGTTGAATGAGAGCGAAAAAAGGCGCAGTGAAATGCCTCCAGGGTTTACAGTTGTTAAAAAAAATCCCAGCATGCTAGAGATTTACTACAGAACAGGGGATGCCATATCACCAAAAAAACACACCATAAAGTATGATAAGGTTGCTTTAAAACTCACTCCGAGACGCTCTACAACACTTGTGTGTAGTTGTTTGTCCTCGGGATGTTTCGTCTTTTTCTCAACTTTTTTTTTTTCTCTCTATCTCGGAGTCGCGAGCTTTTTCTGACCCCCGTGTTTTTGTTGTCGGTCTCCTTGCAGGCGGTCAGACGGGCGCAGCAGGGCGAGCACAGGGGCTTCGCGGAGAAACACCGGGAGCATCTCGACGGTGGTAAGAAGAAGAAGGAGAAGGAGAAGAAGAAATACACATACATACATACACACTTTCATACATACTCGCTCTCATCCGGTTCGAGTAGCCACTTACTATACAGCTGAGAAGCGATTAACCAACCCCCCACTGTGTCAAAGTGAGGAGTATTTTGGTCACGGGGACACGTGTTGCAGCATTAAAACCAACTTCAAAGAGTTGTTTTCAGGTGTACACTGCAAAAGATGTCCATCAAGTCTACGCTTCTTCAGCTTATCTCTCACATCTAAGACTCGGTGAAGAGATTTCCTCTGTTTCTGTTTTAAATCAACACGCCCTTAGAAGAGATTAAAGTATCGAGACTCTGCTTCAAATGTTACATTTAGTGAGTTATTTTATTCACTTTCAAATCTAAAAAGTCTCTTGGTCTTTATAATTTTCATAAGGGGGAGATTATTTCACTCTTATGCAGCTAAAAGCTGCTTGTATGAGACATTTTTAAGATGTTGTCTCCATGCTAGCGGTGCTTTCTGCTGTGTGCTGATGTGTCTCCACAGTTTAGGCTAACTGGCCTTCTTTTGTAAGGAATTTTTTGCAGTGTAGCCTTTGCCAGACTTTTCCAAATGTGGGGTCAACCAGGGTCCTTGAGAAGTTTATTTAAACTTTTTTTTCTTTTTTTGGTCTTAAGGTTCACCACCCAGCACACACAGCAGAGTAATTTCACTTTCCCTCCCTAGAAGAAGGCAGCACATTTAGACGTATGCATGACAGTTTTAATTACAGGCTTCACCGTTAGCTGAAATATAGTCATTTCAGTCATTTCTTTAAGTAAAAAGTATCTAACATTTGTTTTTTTGGGAGGAAAACCTTCATCAAATGTCTGTTTGAAAAAGGTGAAAAAACCTTAGAAAAATAACTTGCAAGCTTTGGATGATGCTAATTGCACTATTCCATCTTCTGCCGCCCTGATCCAGCCATGTTTAAGGTTTTTAAACCTTTGGAAAGGTCAGGTTTAGGTTGAAACTGAAATACTGTGGCGTGCATGTTGGTGTCTCATACAGACCAGGTATAACCTCTTTGCAGCTGACCCACAGAGAGGCCTCTGATGCTTAAAATGGGTGGTTGTGTGAGATAAATTAGCACATAGGCTACAGGACTTGACGCCTCTCAGACTAGGTGACAGTTGTAACGCTTTTGTCTCAGGTATTGTAGTCCGTGCTCATACAAGGATATAACATGTAGTAACTAGAACACTTGTAAATAGATGACCTACTTTGTATGCATGTGGATTCTGGATGTCAGGTTTTTCTTTTTGTTTTGAGGCACACGACTAAACCTCGAAGCATCTTTTTAGGAGTAAGTAACAGATTGTTTAAAAAATGTTAATCCTTGTAGGATTTGTGTATTGTTTCGTCCGGAGCTTCTGTCACTTCATAAGAAACTTTAACCTTTATTTATTGATAAAAATCTAATTTTAAAATCACGCCTGTCTTCTCAGAGACAAAACCAAAAGAATTTGGGTCGAACACTTTCAAATTCTATTATCAAATTCTATTATCAAATTACCTTTTTAAATCATTTTTGAGGATATTTCAGTCTCTAATTTTGCTCTTTTTCATGTCTACTTTCAGTGTCGAAGCACCAAGATGGAGGCATGTACAAGACGCCGTCGTATCCGGGGTACCCGTTCCTGATGCTGCCTGACCCCTACCTCCCCAACAGCTCCGTCTCTCCATCTGTAAGTGCACCTCACGTTTACTTCTCCTGCTGGTTTTCGTGCTCCGGTCGCTGCTTGTCTTTTCTGATGGGTTTTCTTGTATCAGCGGCTGAGGGGCAGCATGAGCTCCTGATCTGCCCATGTTTAGGTCCTGCTTCAGGCTCCACTGAAAGTTTATGCACCCCAGCTACTATTTGTATTCTTTGGTATCGAGTCCAAACATTGAACACATGGTTTTTTTATGCTTCGAGAGGAGTTTATTTGAATGTGATGAGCTTTTTAATAAATTCAACACTGGTGCTGAAAGACAGAAACATACACTCAGGCATGGAAATGTTGGCGGCTGCTGGCCAGTAGTTTTTTTTTTATCCTGACTGAAGCAAATTGATCCTCAGTAGAGAGAATTTCATGGAAACAAACAGACGACGATATGACAGAAAATGAAGTGATGGTGATTTTTCTGATCTTTTTTGAAGGCATGGACTTTTTTTCTGGGTATTTCTTATTTCTCCTTATAAATTGTTGAGCATCTGGTCAAAAATCTGTGGTGTATTTACCTGTTGGATACAATCAGCACACTATGGCATTATTTATAATATTTTGAACATTTTACGTCTCATAAAACATTATTTTCATCCCTGGATACTTGATTGTGATGGATCCTCTTTGATTGAATTTAATTGTATTCTTGCAGTGATTCTCCTTTAGACATAGTTATATGCTATTGAGTTTTATTTTGATAAAATGACATGTGTTCCTGTTATATAAGTCCCAGAAACAGTCTGTCTCCCTTTTTAAATTGCAAACTGACACTTTATTTTTGTTTAGTACTTCACAGTGCATGGAGCTTAATTCAGTGAGAGTTGATTTATGTTCATTGGAGGCAAAAAGAGTCAGTGTGAGAGAGATTAAAGTCGCAGTCACAAACTTTACACGAGTTCTCACTTGGCTTTGAACTCTGCTGTTTTCCCCCCTAACTGCCTTATAAAATAAAGCGGTATTTAAAACATGCTCAGCGCCGCAGCCTCACCAGGGAAATCAGAGAAAGAGCTTGTTTTTGTTTACGCCTTTGCTGAACTTGGAATATGATTGATGTCGTCATCGTGAGCCGTTTCAGATGACGTTTCCCATCTGTTCGTACGGTGCCTGAATGACAAGAGGTTTGTTGCTGCTTTAATGGCTGTTCTGACACTTAAAAACCGCTAAAACAAACACCAGAAAGACTCCTGGAAGGATTTCAAGTCTGCAGTATCACTCATCCAGCCAGACAACCCTAAAAAATTAATCATAAAATCCCTTCAAGACAGCCGTAAGAGCCAATATCCATGGATAGGCTGACTAATTGCACCAAACATGAGCGGTTGTGCCTAATTCATTTTTCACGTGCTGTGTAATCCTGTTGCCTGAATTAACCCCCTGCTCTGGTAGACAAGACGTTGCTAAACAGCAGAGGTGCCTGTTTATGGGATCACATGTGCTGTAGGATGATCTAATATGAGGCACAGTGGATTAAGAATCTGCTGTATCACAAAATCTGCTTTATGGCCGGAAAATGTGATTTACTTAATAACACCTTGAAGTCTCTGAGAGTGTTTTTTCTTACCACAGTGTCTTCTTTAAAGTTCAGGTCAAGACTCAACGGTTTGGTCATCAGAGGTTTTTTGAATGAGCCAAAAAGGCCAAAAACTATCTTTGTTTAAAATCATTTTTAGTAAAAAACATGAAGCTTCCCACTTTTTTTTTTTAAAAACTGTTTTCTTAAGTTGAAGTCATTTAGTTGTTATGGCATCTTTACAAATCACTTCCTTGCTCACGGAGTCATTTAACAGAGCTTTTAAATGAATGAAGGGAACCTGTTTATGTCCTCGTTTTGACTATAAATCGCATTTGAACATGAGTAATGTGTTTGTTTGGTCTGGTTCGACTCGAAGCTGCCAGATTTAAACTTGTTTGCCGAAAATAAGGTTCTGCTAGCTGCTGTTTTACAGTCTTTTCTCGTAAAGTGCCTCCTAAAAAAGTAGCCGGACTTGTTTGTTTAACGCGTGAAGGCCTTTGTTGATGAGAGACGCATGTGTACGCGTCAAACAGCATCTCCCAGGAAATCGCATTCTCCTGAAGTGTGTGTTGTTTATAACCTTGTACAAGTGAATGAACGTACTCGTACGTGGAAAGCGCAATCGTATTTCCTTAAACATCTTCATACTCATTGTTGCATAACACAGCACATCCGGCATCGTGTTAGACAAACACGGTGAGCGAGTGCGATGGCATGTGTGGCTCATCGACGTGTCTCCACTATTTTTTTTTTTTTTTTCACCTCCCCTCTTTTTTTTTTCTCCTGGAAGCGCCGACCGCAGAGGCTCTCAGAGATTGTTTTTGTTGAGGGTGGGGAGCAACAGGGGAGATGGAGGGTGAGGGGATGGGGGGGACATCGGTGGTGGTGGTGGTGGTGGCGAGATAAAGAGCACTTTCTTCCCCCCCCACCCCTCCACCCCTCCGTGTGTGTCTTCAAGACTCCACACAATGCTCACTTGTTGCTGCTTCCCTTGTAATTAGCCCGCTGGGTTGTGAGGCAGCAGCGGCGAATCAGGCCCCGTCTACCTGCCACTTGAAAGGGCTAAGAACGGTGGTTTAAAGGGTTTTGAAGGTGGGGGTGGAGGGGGGGGGGACTGCTGATGATTGTGGATGGAAGAGATGGATCGGAAACTATAGGTTTTGGGAGACTGACAGAGAAGAGGGCCTGTGCGTGCGGTGTTTTCCCAGTGTTGTGGCTTTAATCTGGGACAAGGCGACACATGTCACGTCTCTGTGTGTCCACGTCTGACTGCCGTCCTTCTCTTTCTGCATTATGACTTTGAGAGTTTCCCTTTTCACTGCTGGTTTCTTACATTGTTTGCAATTCTTGGAAGTGAAGTAGTTTGTCGGTGATAATTTTTGAGTAATCGTTTTTTTTTTTTTATGTGAGATGTTGTGATGATTTCCCAGAGCCCATGATGGTGCTGGTAGATTTTTTGTTTTTTCTCTTTTTAACATGGCGAACGTCACAAACTCAAAGATTGTCTATTTAACAATGATGTTAATGCAACAAACAATCACACAGAAAGAAATAAAAGGGAACTTAGGAGGATTTTTAATGATTTCTGTGAATCAACTTCGTACTTTAATGGGGCCTTCGTGATCAACAGATATGTTCAGCGATAAGAACATTAACACCTTTAAACCATTTGTGCCTTTTAGATGATTTGGTCTTTTGCCTCAAGCTGTTATTTTATCCAAAAAAAGGGAATCAATGAGTTAAACTTGTGTCCAACAGGTTTATAGATTAAAAAACAACTTTAATATAATTCAGCCAGTCTATTCTCCGTCTTTGGAGCCATTTCAGCTGAGCAATCGTGCATTCATCCACTGCAGAGACATGTTTGTTTTATTTATTTTCAGCTAAGATAATTGATTAATTGTTCATGACAAATGTTCCCCGGTTTCTGATATTCAAATGTGAGGATTTGCTGTTTTCCTTTGTTTTTATATCATCATAAAAAAGTGTGGTTTAGACTGTTGGAAAGACAGAACAGAGCATTCATGGACGTGAAGGACAGATGTCGAATGTTTTATGAGCCAAAACCTATAATTTGTAGATAAATCCATTAGGAAAAAAAAGAAACATGGTCTAACTGCGGTCCCAATATTATTGGAAAATCTTTTATGGAAATCCAAAATTATATTGTTGTTTCTTTAAACAATTGAGTTGAGAGGCAGTGATTATAATCAAAACCTCTGTGTCACTGTTAAACTCTTCGTAAGAACATCAGCTAAATGACTGTAAGTCAGATTTTAACTGTCATAATTTGTTTTTCTGTATCGTTCCTGCCCGTCTGTGGCGGTACGCAGCGGTTCATCTCTCATTGTACAGGGACTAATGTAATAATTCCATGTTTCTTTCAGATATGCAGGCTTTTATACGCTCATGCCTTTTCGAATGCACATCACAGAATGAAAGTATGAATCAGAAAACGTCCAAGGACATCAAATGTTTGCTTCGGTCTGATCTTGTCCGTTGGGGGTCATGTTGCATTTCACAGAATCAAAAAACCAGAAATTCTCGAAGCTGTTGTTGTTAAGAAAAAGAAGGAAATTATTTCTCATGTTTTACTGGGACCAGATTATCTGAAACCGACAGAAAAGGATGTATGAATCACAGCCTTTATTAATCTGGTATTAATTTAACACCTCATGTTAAAAAAAAGCTTTAAGTCTGTGTTGAGGAGAAGCTGCTGCAGAGTGTTTTCCCTCCTCATCCCATTCAGCGATAACACTGCTATTACAGCATTTCATGGGACATTTCACTGTTGTTACATTAATGTAGATATCAGCCGTCCTTTCAGAAAAAACTGGACAAAAAGGGGGATTTGTGGGATTCAGAGATACGACTGAACTCCCTCAGCTTGTTGTCTTTTGATAAAGCTTTATCTGGAGTGTGTATGTGTGTGTGTGTGTGTGTATGTGTTAGCTGTTTATGTTCATTACACTGAGTAATTTGTATGCATGTATGGATTTGGCGTGTTTTCCGTACGTGCGTGTGCGTGTGTGTGTGTGTGTGTCTTAATCTGCATGTTTTCTACTCAAGTTTGTTGCCGTGGGCTTGTGTTTGTATCCAGGGTTCATGGTGTGTTTTATGCGCTAATGTTTGCTGTATGGTGTGTGTGTGTGTGTGTCAGTAGATGCAGCAGCAGCAGTGTGTGTGTGTGTAATGCTGTGGATTACCAGCAGACCGTGTTTTCGAAGGGATCATGAGTCTTTGTCGTCTCGAGGAGTCAAACCCCAGCGGAGGGGAGATTGTCAATAAAATCTGAGTATCTTCCTCTTTTCAGCATCCGACCATCTTCCTCCCTAAACTCTCGTTGCTATTTGTCTTTTACGCGTGCTGCCTCTGTCTCTGGCCCAGCTGGTTTTAATCATCTGTTTGCTCCCATTCAACTTCATTTAATAATTGTCTTACTGTATGAGATAACTTCAACCATAAACAGCCATAAAAAGGCAGAAGACGGAGACAGAGTCCCTATTCATCTCCAGTTGCAGGGTGGCATTTTGAGCAAGTTGTTCATCTCCACCAGCTCAGGAATTACTGCTGTGTGGCTGAGCAAATATATATATATTATGTTATGTTGATCCATAGTTAAGCTTCCTCAGTGTTTGTAGCTGCAGTTGTTTAATACTTGATTACGGTTTTATGAAGGCGTTTTCATAGAAAGAGGACAGAGAACGAGTAAATAGAAGAGGGAAGAGAGAAAAAGCAGAGTTTGGTGGGAAAGAAGAGATGAAGAAGAGTCTGAAGTCTCACTCTGCATCACACAGGATTTCGTTCTTCAGGTGTTAATGCTGTTTTGTGGGCTATTTGCATTAATATCACATTACCATGATCTTCTTACCAATTCTGTAAATAGAGATATTTGCATTTTCCGAGATGATTAAGTCCTGTCTCCCCTATAATTTCTGTTATTAGTGGACAACTTTGCTTATTAAGCAGACGGAGGGGGCGCACGTGTGTTATTTACCAAACTTCATGAAACATAAACCCATTTATGAGCCCATGTCACCTGCACTCTTCTATATTACATGCTTCTTCTACTGTTCTTGCCTTGTAATATTTCAAGTCGGTTGGTCGACAGGAAATTGCAGAAAAATCTATGTATCTGGATACAGACCACTATCAATCAAACAATGAGTTAACAGTTGGCAGCTGGCTTTCATACCTCAAGCTGCACTTCCTGCAGCTGCTTGGCAATAAAAGTCTGCAAATGTTATGCAGATTGAGGGCTTTTAATGTGACGCAGCACATTATCATTATTACCTTTGCTGCAGCGAGCTTCAGGTCTGACAGCGCAATAAACGCCGGCGAATCAGAAAACAGCACAAGCTCCTGTGTGATGGATCAAAGCGGAGCAGAAATAAAGCTGCGTGATGAAGAAACGTTGGCTGATAGTGGAGATTTGTGGGTGTTTGGCTCAAATTAGCGGGTGGTCCCTCCACTAAGATGAAAACAACTGCTGTACAATTTCTGAGGTGGCCCGTGACTCATAAGGAGTGATTACTGATTAGTGGTTATATTTTGACGTATGAAGTGGTGTTGCAATTTCACGGTAAACCATGGTATGAAAATTTGGCAATTATCGTACAAATGCACATTTTCTTGGCTTTGGCATTGAACTCTGCTGTGTAAATGTTAAAGAGAAAAATACATACAGCAAATAGACATAGTGTTTTGTAAATGATTAAAAATTCTTTGCCAAACCTAGAAAATTTTCTGTTATTGTTCTTTAAGCATCTTTGGAGCAGATGATATAAAATGAAAATTATAATGATGATTTTTATGATGTTGACTAAAATAACAATAACAATGGCAATAATAATGATAATAATATTAATGTGAAATACTCTAAAACTTTTTCTGAAGCTGTTTCTTAGGCTTTGATTGTTTCTTATCTCAGACCGCTGCGACCATAGTATAATATTTAGATTAGATTTGAATTGATAACTTTTACTGACCATCTTTTTTAACTTGTCTGTCCAAGGTTAGACAACCCTCTTTTGAATTTTGCATTCAGAGCAGCTTTGGCACATTTCAGCCAATGTAGATTTTCCTTTTAAAAAAAAACCTGAACAAGTCATCGAAACGTCACAACGTGATGAAGTGAAGCAACAGATGATTGTTGAGGCTCTTTGTGTGAAAATTGAGAAGCAGTTAAGCTCAGAGTCTGATATTTGGCGGTATGCAGTTTTATTCAGCGTCAGAGAGGCTGTGAAACTCCCTCTGATGTGGAAGCTGTGGTCACAAGAAGAAGTCAACAAGCTCCGGAGACAACACACCGCTCTGAAACACTTTCCCGCTCACTGTACATGGACACGGACTGTACAGCGGCTTACTGTACGAACCAGTTCATCTGGGAAAGCAGTAAAATGTTTGTTGTCTTTTTTTTTTTGAAAGATGGTTTGTAAATTTAGTCACTGGAATTTACAAGCTGGCATTGAACAGCTCAGTGTGCAGTGTCATTGTCTTGTTTTGGGGAATTTCCTGCTCATTTGACGTTTCGTTTCACAGAGTAAAATTGAAAATTGACAGGAAGGATGCTGAGAGAAAGTTTACATGTTTGGGAAGGATGGGGGTAGAACTTCGTCATTTCTAAGACTTTAAAGGCTCAGCTACATGCACGGGTGGGCGATTCAGCCAAAATCTACTGAGGCAGTGTTTGTCTTTTTATGTTCATTCACATATTAATCATTTAATTTCTGGTAACAGTACATATGAGGAAATAATTGCTCTGTGAATTACTCAAGAAATTATTTATAGGAAACAGACCTTTTTTTTTTCATTAGCATGTTTGACTTTGATTCTTTTTTTGAAACTTTTATGCAAACAAAAAAACTCCCTCACATGGCCTGTTTTTCTTTCCCTAAATGACTGGGACTTATTACCAAAAACACTAAAACTTGATTAAATTTATATCATCCACTGCTCTTAATGGTTGATTTACATGATGTTTTCCTTTTGTATGGTCTGGTGATTAATTGATCTGTTTGATTTTTGTGTCCTCTGACAGGCCTTCTTTGTTTACACTGTTCTTAATGACTCAGATGGAAAATAAAGTTTAAATTAAAATAAGATAAAGGAACATAATGCAGTAGTTGGGTAAAAAAATAAAGACTAAAAACAGCAAAACTAACATTTCTTTAAAACTGAAACTTAAAGGGTCTCATATGAAAAGATTATTTAGATTTAATAGTGAAGTTTTGATTAAGTATTTGGTGTTATGTAATTAAGTTACATAATTAAATTTTCACGCTTGTAAGGGCAACAGTTGTAAATGAATACCAGCATGATTTCAATCAGTGAAATATCAATCAGAGGATTAGTTGATGATGTCCTGTTTTATCCATGACAGTCATGTTCTCACCTACTGAAAATACTCTGGATTTGGTCGGCGATGTTGTCTGATTCAAAGCATGCACGTGGAGGAGAACGACTCCCCTGTGATAGTGACTTTTTGCCTTTATCAAAACTACATGTGTATGAATGCATCTATATTTATCAGTGAAGGAGTGAAAGGCAAAAAACAAGCATGCAGTGGAGGAAGGAGAGAGAGAGAGAGTAGCTTTACTCCCCTCAACATCATCAACATCCTCTGTCACCAGCTTCAAACTCTGCGGACAATGACCTGCTCTAATCACACATGGACTGAGTTGGACATTACACAGACTTCGTACTCTGGACCCAGCAGAGTGAAGTCCATTCAAACTGATTTGGATATTTTACGTTTTCACATACAGATCCTCCAGGTGACGTCTCCTTAATTTAAGGGCTGCAGGGCATTAAAAAGACCTGAGGGACAAGTCCTGAGGTGGGAAAAGTAATGTTAAATTTACAGCACATACAGTCATAAAGCCCTTTACTAGCTGGAGTGTAATTTTGAATGTTCAAATCTCAGCTTTCAACAAGGTCTTTCATAGCTTTCTGTAAACCAAACAAGGATTTTTCTGATAATGCAAGCGAACAGCAGTGTAATGTCCGCACTGGCTTCAACTGAGAGTTTGTTTGCTTTCTCTCTACGTATTATTTACAAGGAATGTTAAGTAATAAGCCTTCATCCTGTACATTTTGTCATATCCTTCCTCTTCCTCATATCCATTCAGAAATCAGCTGCCATTGCTTAAAAGCTCCCCTCCCCATCAGCTTTTTTCCTCATTGTATCTCCCATATAATACTAAGTCGATACTCCCGAGATCAAGGGAATGGCATGTGTGTGTGTGTGCGAGTCTCGAGGATCTTGCCACTTCCTTGTTTCCCATTGTATTGTGGTGTTGACAGGGGGGTTGTTCAGCCGGCCCCCAGTCCCCTGGTAAACAATGGCAGCAACACAGGCTGAGGCCTCCCTAATCCCCCCTTAGTACAGACCCAGGGGCTGGGATGAGCGGCGCTGGGGCCTCCCTGCCTCTGACTGGCTACGATAAGGACCCAGCTACTCAGATTTAAGAGGCCTAAAAGAAAAGCAGCTTTCACTAGAAGGCAGCAGAAGTTGGAGTCGGGATGGAAATCTTGTACTTTTTGAATGTGTTTTAATGGTTGTGTGTTTTAAATATTTAGCATATCAAGACTTAGCAAGTTAAAAGTAACATCAGTGTTTCTTTTTCATAACTTTTGGTCGAAGAAAAAATGGATTTAAACAGATATAAACAGTTACATTTACAGCATGATAAGAGTGCTTTGGGACAGAAGAGCTGGCAGAGTCTAAACTTCCTATTGTTGTGATGTATGTAAGTGCAAGATTATGTTTGTACAAAGTCTAAGACTATTGAGGGAAATGAGGTTGATGATGGGACGGCAAATCTCTGTTATTACTCTCAGCTAAACATTTAAAAATCCCCTTTTCTTTGTGTTGAGATCATGAGCAAGAGTTTCCTCATTCTCATCACATAAAGTCTTCAACATTTTTGTCTCATTATTTGAATTCTGAAACTTGAAAATGGTGCACATACACATCTTCGTACAAGGTTATCAGTGTAACATCATGTACGATTCCTATTATCCTTGACGGTGCTTGTTAATTCTAAGAGAAATAACATTCATCTTTGTTTTCGATTGAAGGTTTAGTGGTTTCAGGAGTACTGCTATAGCTTTATAAGTAATAATTCTCTTTTAAATGACATTTTTAATTATTTGATCATTATTTAATTTATAAAATACTATAAATTCAGGGTTAAATGTCCATTTCAATATCCCAGATGCAACCTGGCATCTTAAGATGTGTGATTTTAATGGACCAGCAGTCCAAAACCCAAAGATACTATTTTATAAACAGAGAAAAGCTTTAAATTTTCACATTTTTAAAGCATAAAAAGTGATTTTCTTATGTTATTTTTGTGTAAAAATGATTAAACAATTAATCGATTATAAAAATAATAAAAGATATTCACATTAACAGCCAATAAGAAGTCATTAAATTGTATCTTTAGGAGAGAAATCCTGAATCTCAGCCTCCTCCTGCAGCAAGAAACATCACAGAAATGCATTTCATTACCAAATATCTAAATAAAAAAGCATCTGCGGTTTGACTTGTTACAGTTTGACATGTTCAGTCAGTCTCAGGTAAACCGAGACCCCCACCGCTTTGAAGAGGGACAGGAAATATGAGCAAAAAGATCAAAAATAGATGTGGATGAAGAAAGATGAATAGACTGTAAAGAGACAGTTTGAAGAGGGAGGCATTTTAGAGGGAGGGGGATCGTGGGGGGGGGGCAAGAGAGATTAAAATACAAATGACCATAAGAGCGTCCTCATCGCCCCGGCGGCTTTGAAGTTGCGGCCTGTAAAGGCACCTACAGAGAAACTGTTCAGAGGACTTTTTCGAGAGGCGGAAATGTTTAAAAGAATATCAGAAGGGAGGGAAAAACAGCCTTCAGATGGCCCCGAGGTGTTTATACCTGTAATTATTTATCCACTTATTGCTTTCCGGTGCAGATGGAAGGTGGGACGAAGGGGGGGAGGCAACTGCAGAGTAGTAAAAAGACAGGTGTTGATGAAGAAAGTGTGGATATTTGTGATTGATACTACTACCTTTTGGTTTTTTTCTTTCTTTTTTTTTTCATTCACACTTATTCGTCAAAACAAAATCAGATCTGTAGACCTTTTTTTTTTTCTTCTTCTTCACACAAACCATCTCTGAAGAACGTCACATTAACAGTCACACCATGCAGCAGCAAGTGTGGAAAAAGGAAGAGCTTGAGACGGTTGGTAACCTCATGGTGTTGTTAGTGTGTTTTTTTTTTTTATTAAGACCACATTTCCCATAATTCCTCCCACGCTTCCTGTCACCAAAAGGATAATAGAGGTCGAGTATGTTGCATGATAGGTGTTTTTTTCTTTTTTTTCCATCTGCCTTAACACTTTGCACAAGTGAACTCAAATGAGAACTTGAGCTCTGTATTGGTGGCCACTTTCCATTTCTCTGCAGGAATAAAAGAATAAAAGCTTATTTTAGATTATAAAACCATCTTCAGGTTGTGCCATTAAGCAGCAGCATGCTGGATTAACTCCAACCTGATAATATGGGGCATAAACTTAAGCCAAAGTTCAGATAAAGGTTCTAATATTGACCTTTAAAGGTGTAAATCAAGTAAAATTGCTGCACAGTAAATGGTTCCAACTTCCTAAATGTGGAGATTTGCACTTTTACAGCACAACAGGAGATAATTAGCCAAGAAACATCTTTCTAATTTGAATAAAGAGACAGCTGTTTATTTGAACTGTTGCTAGAGGACAGACAGAGCCACACAGAGGGCAAGTTTCAGGAAGCAAAGCTTTGTTTAGACTCTGATGTTTGTCTGTGAGGTCTTACGTGTGTGTGTGTGTGTGTGTGTGTGTGTGTGTGTGTGTGTGTGTGTGTGTGTGTGTGTGTGTGTGTGTGTGT
>JAQMCX010000012.1:18122326-18179690 GCA_029814765.1 Acanthurus leucopareius
GTGTGTGTGTGTGTGTGTGTGTGTGTGTGTGTGTGTGTGTGTGTGTGTGTGTGTGTGTGTGTGAGAGAGAGAGAGAGTTTGAAAGACAAGAAACTGAAGCATTTATTAAGTGTGTGTACATGTGACGTCTTTAGCAACTAAATTAAAGACACAAAAGAGTGATTACACTGTTATTGATGTGTGTGTGCATGTGTGTTTGTGTGTGTATGTGCGTGTGTGTCCTCCAGGCGTTCACAGGCATCAGTCCCAGGACCTCTCAGGGTACTACTCCCTCCCTCCAGGCGGTGTGGGCCAGATCACTCCCTCCATGGGCTGGTGAGTCGCTCTCTTTCTCACACACACACACACACACACACACACATCACTTGGTCCTTTGTGCACTCATAATGACATTGTTGAACCTCTCATCTCACTCATCTTTCACATTAATCCACCAAGTCTAAATGATGAGAACTGACTTAGAACTGAATCTAAAAGTCAATAAATCAAGTAGTTCTTGTTAATCTGCAACAAGTTTTCAAGCAATAATAGCAAAAAAACCCACTGACTCCAGCTTCAAATGTAAAGATTTTCATGGTTTTCTCAACTCTCTACAGCAGTAAACTGAATCTGTTTGGATTTAAGACCTTTGATTAATATAAAATTGATATTTCACCGCCTTCTCTGATTTTACTGACCAAGCAGTTAGATCATTAATGGACTCTTATCTTCACATAAATCAAAAAGGAAAATAACCATTACTTGCAGCCTTAAACTGATGTTGCACCTTCATGTTGAGTTACACAGAGAAACAATGTGTTAAAAACGAAAACGAATTAAAGTCTATTTTATATGCATTGTATTTTCTCTCATAAATAAATCAAACTTTCAACCAAATAGCAAACACTGAGGCGAGGTGGTGACTCATGGACACTGCACATCCAACTACTGTACAGCAGCTCTTGTTTTAAGCACTGTAATAACTGACAAAACATTAACTCATGTTTTATTTCTTTAATCCACCGACTTTAATCCATCCGCTGAGTCATAATCAACAGTTTAATCAATAAAGAAAACATCTCTCCCCCAAGTGCAAACTGGTGTTTTCCTGTGACAGAGTTTGCACTAATAACCTTTTCACCTCTGACACATTCATTTTTTCCATAAAACAACCTCTGCATTTTTTCACAGTTCACTTTGACCTTTCAAACACAATCATCACCATCAGCATCATCCTCTCACTGCAACGCACAGACACGCATTCACGCACACACTCGCTGTGATGAGTGTGCGTGACCCAGGTCAGTGTTTCATTCATCACTGTCTCACCTGGTGTCAGAGCAGCTCATCCAAGGCCCCGCTGGCGTGGAAACTAACCCCTTTGATCTCTTCTACCTGTGGCCTCTGGTCTGAACAAAAGAATGTGAACAACTTCCAATTTAGAAAATATGAATAAACAAAAAACTCTATGATTAACACAAATACTCTAACAGTGTTGAAGACACTCGTAGAAACTGTCTGGTCAGAAACAAGCTCTCTGTGTGCATGTTTTTACTGACCAGCAGGGGGCCTCTTGCGTTCCCACCTGTAAACTTCACTTTTAGGGCCTCTTTCAGACCAAATGCACCTGTGGTTCAAACTCAAAAGCAGTTTGAACCACAAGTGGTTCAGAAAAAACGCAGCAGCTCGATTGAAGTTGAAACAGAGTCAAACTTTACAGCAATGTGTTACTTCAATACTTTGCAATAATAATGATAATAGTAATTGATAGTACTGGTATGGCACTTTTCTAAGCAGAACAAATACAAAAACAGAACCAAAAATACTCAAAGATTCTTGCAAAAGTAAAAAAAACAAGATACAAACGCAACATTTAGGAGTCATAACAGTTCATAATTTGGGGAGTCAAGTATTTTCAGTTTAAAATGCATTGATTCTTGAAATAGTTCACCAATAAATCTATTTATCAATAAAGAGAGTTAGTGTAGTTTAAAATTAGACGTTGTTGCTAATAAATCATCATATACAGCAAATGAGGACAATGTCTTCACATCTAAACGAGCAGCTTGCAGTAGATCTCAAGATGTGTTGGATTCTGGGAAGAACGACGGGTTTATTTCGATTTTATCCTTAAATGAACTGACTGAAAACTCCAAAATAAAATATTAAAACTGGAATTTTTTTGGCCTTCATACACCACATTGTGATTAGCTGTAAAACGCCTCTCAGCCTTTGTTTTGATCTCGCTGATGGTTTCTTCTGGGCTGGAAGCAGCAGCATCCCGCATCGGCTGAATCTGTTTCATATTCAGTTGTTTCATTTGGAGTTTCCATCAACTCTGAGTTGATTGTGAGCTCGCGATGTCACGCTGGTTGATTGTGAATTTGTAATGTCAGTGTCTCTCTGATTTATGGATCAACACAAATCCATTTATTAGAACCTACAGTGTCTGTGCCTGGACGAAATCCCCTGCAGGAACAGTTAAAGGCTTACATCAAATGTCATGGAGATTTGGAACAGAGGCTTAAAACTTTATGGGTGCTTTTTCTTACATGCGTTTCAGTTTTTCATCTTTCTTTAGGACGGGTTGTTTGTCCCCTGATATTTCTCAAGTCTGTGATTTGTAGACGTTTTATCTTTTTCAGACACTTCACTGTGGATTTTCACACATATTATTAACAGCTAATCTCCTTTAACCCAGATTATCTGCTCATTTTGGCCCCTTGTCGTGTGTATTTGTTGAAAGAGGAGGATGAGGGGAACCAGAGAATAAGTTGTTAAATGTCAACATGTTTCTGTTGTTTCAACTATTATCCTGCTCTCTTCCCTCCTGCCCCTCCATGACCACCTCCACATGTCCCCCCTCAGACTTGCTGGCTGGTGGGTGAGTTGAATTTGGCCAGGAGGGCGTCAGGAATTATTCCAAATGTGTTTTGTGGTTTGTAAGGATGCAGCTTTGCAGCTGCGGCCGCTGCGGTGGGAGCATGAGCCTTACAAACATGTTGCATTATTAAATACAGTGTGAATGGAGAGCTGAAGGGAATGTTATAAAGCCTCTTTAACCTCTGTCGACCAAAGCAGAGCGAGACGGCAGCAGCAGCACAGCTTCCTCTCCTCAAGGAAAAGTGGCCTGAAATTATCGGATTGTGCACAGAAAGAACTAGTTTGTGTGTGTTGTCCGGCCTTATTGATAGATGGGGTCACAAGCCGGATATTATAAAGATGGAGAGGATGTGATGTTGTTTGAATATGTGGATAATGGCACGCATTTTCAGACAATCTCTCCTTGATGACATTCAGACTATTACCCTACTGTTAAGATAGAAGTTCAAACCTTTTTTATCCTCTTCTACACTTCTCCAAATTGACCAATAAAAGCATAACAGTGTTGGGGTGAAGAGGTTTTAAGAAATACTTGACCATCAAAACAGCAGTTCTGAATGAGTTTGCAGCAGCTTTAAGTGACACGAGCAGCTAAAGTTGCATTTTTACTGTTGAGCAATAAGAAATTACCATTCTAGCAAAACCTGAAGTAATTACACCAGCAAATTATTGAAATAACAAGAGACTTAAAGATCAAATGTTCAGCCTTTGTTCCAAAAACACCTTGTTTTCTTCATCTGAGATCATCAAACAGCTGACTTTGCAGCTATGTGGGTGTTTGAAGATTGGCTGTGCCTAAAATTTTAAGTAATAGCCAGAAAATAAGCAAATAAAGCCAAATTTCACATTTCATGGTCTCATTTGTACTTAAAGACAGTCAAAATGTGTTTATTGGTCCAACATAAAAACATCTAGGAAGCAGGAGGGCAATCGGGGGTCCCCGTGAGTGTCAGAATAAGTAGTTAGTGTTGGAAACAAAAGCATGAAAGCTCTTCCTCTCTGCCGTCATTCGCTGACATTTTCAAACTTTGTACCTTTGACTGAATCCATCAGTTCACAGGGATGTAATTACGTTGTTGTCACTTGTAGTCAGAGTGTAACAAAGATGATGGTGAAGGCGCTCAGCGACACAACAGAGCAGGTGGCTTTGTTTTTTCAGACCTCTGCCCAGCCATGCCTGACACACGGAGGTGTTTTTCTGCAGGAATGTGGCGTCCTGTCACTCAAAAGCTGCTGGTTGAAAGGATTTTAATGTGTGTGTGACTTGTGTGCTGCTGTGCATGAGGTCTACTGTTTGAAACATTATTGTGTTTTCATCTCTGGACACAAAATGAATCACATTAATTGATTAATCGATGGGGTTATTTATGGAGTCTGAGAGCTGGTGTGTGCAGCTGCCTGGGGAGACATCAAGCTGACCGTCCGTTTAGTTTGAACTGCCTTTATCTGAACAACACTTGACCTGTGTGGTGGTGTAAAACAGGATTACAGCGTGAATGGTCCTCCAGGAGCTGAGCCCAGTGATCTGCCGATCTCTCCCCAGCCAAAGGCCTCCGCCGCTGGGCTTTGCTGAGTGTTAGCGCTGCCTCCTGGGGCTGCTGATTGGATACAGTGGAGAGGGCAAGATGAGATGAGACCTGGAAGTGTGTGTGATGATACTGATGAGGTTTAAACACTATGTATAGATTGGAGTGTGTGTGCATGCACATATACTGAAGCATAAAGATGAACCAAGTGAATGGGAGGGGGGGTGTTGGTTGTATCAGCTCTCAGGAGGTAGAATAGTGGTTTAATACATATCAAAGGCTCTTGCTTGCATACCATCCCCGCTCTCGACCTCCCACGGTGTGTGAGTGTGTGTGTTTCTGCTCCTGGTAAGCCCGAGTATTGACACACAGCTGTCAACAGTGCTGATCCAGAATCTCTGCAGGGGATCATCGTGCATCACAGCATCACAAGAGCCTCTACAGCAGATACGTCTATAGATGTGAGGAAAAAAATCAAAGAAACATTAAACCACGAGATTAGACTTTATTGACGAATGAGGTTATTTTTAAATTATCTGGTGCTGAAGTTTATGCTGCATAGCTAATTATTTGTGTATTAAAAATTATAGCAATGAAATTTATATACATTAAAAGAATTTCACACTTACATTTAGATTCATGCATGTACATAACAAAAACTGTACAGGAAAGATGGGGAGCTCAATGCCTCTCCAAAGGTTTGTGATTTAAGATTGAAAGCAAGAAATTAAAAAAAGAACCAAAAAACACAATTAAACTCTCATTCCAGCTGTTTAACAATCAGCATTAAAACTAAGAAGAATAGAAAGTTTGTTTAAGATTGTTGACAAAATGCAATAATAATGATGAATAGTGGAAAATCCCCCAAATCAATGCCTCTGTGTTGTAGTAAACTGTTTGAATGTGGGTTTTTTTTAGCTGTATCTGATTTTTTTTAACCGAATTTAAGGATAGATTGCAGTTAAATTAAGATCAAAGCAGAGTTAAATTGATCGTAAGGATTAAGTTTCCTCACAGCGATCAACAAACGTTAACCTGTAAAGCTAAAAGGCACCAACTGTTGCCGTCTCTCCCCTCTGCTGTTGCTGTGGCAGGCAGAGCCAGCCAGTCTATCCTGCCCTGTCCCCCTGTGGATTCAGGCAGCCCTACTCCTCCAACCTCTCCAGCGCCTCCTCCTACTCCAGGTACCGTAGCCGGCCGGTCGGACCAGGCCAGACCGAGCCAGAGAAGCAAAAAAGCAAAAACAACAACAGCGCTCTGCATCATCAACTCCTGTTTACAGCATGTTCAAAATGCCCCAGCAGAAGTTTTCCATTCACCATTCGTGGTAAACTGTGTGTCAGCTTTGATTGGACAGCTGCAGTAAAAAAGTCCTGATGGAGCCAGCGTGCTGTAAACAGGAGGAGTTCAGTGTTTCACCAAAAAACAAGCCGAGTCAGGGCAAACTGAGCCGAGCCAAGCTAATCGCTGCTGCAGAACACAAAAGGCCGACATGCACACGCACACAGAAATACACTCCTCTCTGCCTTCATTACATTCAGGGCATCAGCTGCTTTTTGTTTGCTATTGAACACTTCTGTTTTTCTGTTTCTGTGTGTTCCCAATCTACTGCTCTAACCAATAAAACAACACTTTAAAAAAAAAACATTTTTCTTTTATAAGAACACACAGGAACACGAAAAATACGAGTGTGAAGTTTGCGAGAGCTACAATGTCTTCATATTCATATTGTGCAGCCAGATGTGTGTGTATCTGTGTATTTGCTCAAGCTGTGACTCTAGTTTGACACATATGATGCTGAACTGCTGGTAAATATACTGTGGACACACACACACACAGAATGTGAGTCGGTGCTTTCAGCAGATAGACGCTTTTCCACTGCGGTGCTTTGCAGTTTGTCAGGTTGTCTGCATCTCAAACACAAGGCCTCGTAACACAGCAAGCGAAGGTTAACCCACCTTTTATACAGTTTGTTGTTAACCTGTCTCATGCCACATAGGTGGGGTTTTTTTTCTCAGCGACTGTCTGAGAAAAGTCTCTCTCTAACTGTGATTGTTAGAAAGTTATGACAGTGTAAAGGCCAGCTTTTTATATTTAAGAAACCAAGATGAAAAGGTGATCTTGTGATCATCAGTTTTATGATGTGGATCGCTGATATCACACCTTTAACCTCATGAATCACCTGACTTGCAGCTCTTACTTCATGTATGCTGTTGGTTAGTTAGTCTGTTATTAATGGCTAAATTTAAATCCCACCTATGAGCTGCAGGTTCAAACAAAAGATCTAAACATTTTTTTCATTAATTTTGTCCCAGATGCTCATTGTGCTGCCAGCAGCTGATGCTTATTGCTGCTTACTCATCAGTCAGGCTCTGTTTTCCCCCTTTTGTCTCCACAGTCTGCGAAGATGCTAAAACAAACCACTTTTTGTCATTGAACAAATTTTATCTGAGGAACCAATCTGGAAAAAATATTCCTAAAATGATCCCTCTGTTTCTCTAAAATAAAACACATGGATGGATAGTGAAAGTATTAATTGACAATTAAGATGTTTGTAATTGTAATGGATTGAAATCAGAATTTTCAAAACAACCTTCAAATGTGAAGAAGTGCTTTCCTTGTCTCCTTACCTTCTCATTCAGCAATGTGTGAGCACCCTCTAGTGGTGACAAATGCTTACATTTTTGCTGATTAAATTTATAGCACCAAATCATACATTTGAAGTGCAGTGATCAACATTAATATCAGCCACCAGTCTCTTGGTTGCTGCTGGAAGTTACTTTCTAAACTTTCGTGGACGCTTGAAGAGAATCTGCAGATTTGTTCTTGAGTTAACTTGCAAGAAAAGATTTTCTGAATGCTCCAGAATCGAGGATTACTTTCAACCTGTATGCTTCTCATGCTTTTAGGCTCAGCAGTTACCAAAACTCTCGCCCTTGCTTTGACCCTCGCCGTTCTTTCTGCCCCCCCCCCATGACTCACTGCATCTATATGAACTGACTTAAGCTTCTTTCTGTCACTCTCTGTCTCTTCTTGTCTGTCTCATCCTCCACCTCCTCCAGGTTCCCTCACTCTCTGATGCTGGGCCCAACAGGCATGCATCCTACAGGGATCCCCCATCCAGCTATAGTGCCCCCTACAGGCAAACAGGAGCACGAACAGTATGACAGGGGCATGTATGTGTAAGTAATGTCTGCACTTTCTGCCGTACCTGTTTTTCTTAGTAAATTTCACCTCACTGTTTCCTCTCATCACATTCTTCTCCTCATCTCTGTTTGTCATATTATTCTCTGTAATTTAACAAACTTAAAAACCTTGTTGTTTGTTTATTTTTTTTACTTGTTCATTACTGTAATATTACATAATTTATTGCATTTCTTATTGCAGGAAATTACAATAATTAGAGACTGTAACTTACTACTTTTTGCGGCTGTATTTTATGTTTACAGTTTTAGGTGACTCACTGTTTTCATGTGTATTTCTTGCTTAAAAACTCAAGTATTTGTCTGCAATTTTAATTCCGAATTGAATTCAGGAGAAATAAAATATTCCAGTGATAAGATTCATGAGAAATATTTTAAACACACACATTTGCTTTCTTGATAAGAGCTAAATGAGAAAATTGTTACCACTCTCTTATCTGTTCTCTGAGCAGAAACTGTAGCCAGGAGATGGTTATCTTAGCTCAGCACAAAGACTGTAAACAGAGAAAAACTGCTGGGTTTTCTACCAGGCAGAATATAGGTATTAAACAAACATGAAATAACATGTTAAATAGTGAGAATTTAGCGTGCGTTTGATCAGTTTTCAACCTTTGAACAGAGCCAAAGCAGCTATTTCTCAGTGTCTTTGTGCAAAGTCAAGCTAAGTCCTGGCTATAGCTACTGTGTGTGTTTAATAAAGTAAATATGTGTGTTTCATGAAATGTTGAACTTTTGCTTCAAATTTTTGTTGTCTATATTTATTTATCTTGTTTCCTCCAAGTTAAATCCCTCGCATACACAATTTGACAAACAAAACCACAAAAAATATTAAATTCAAATATTGATTCGCTCTCCATCTTTCCTCAAATTTCTCCACCCGTCCTCCTCTCTTCCTTCTGGCCACTTTTCGTCCTCTTTACCCAATCAGGAAACCACAAGAGGTCAAACGGGAGAAGGAGCCCAAGAAGCCGGTCATCAAGAAACCCCTGAACGCCTTCATGCTCTACATGAAGGAGATGAGGGCGAAGGTCATCGCCGAGTGCACATTAAAGGAGAGCGCTGCCATCAACCAGATTCTGGGACGAAGGGTGAGGGATGCACACGCGCTCAGCAACCAAACACACACACACACACACACTCAGCTAAACGCAGACTAATCCTGTTTCCAGGTCAGTCTGTAATTTCACACATGAGGAACATGAGAGGGCTGTGGTAACATGAACTCTGTTCCCCTCACATACTGGTGCTGCTGAGATCAGAACAACACCCTGTACTGGTTGTACTGGGACTCTGAGGAAAGTTAAGAACTAATAGTTTGATTTGCAGATGCAGATCGTGGTGTGTGTCATGTGAGAGTTGATTGATAAGTTCTTGGCCCAAGGTAGAAGGAGATGAGATGCACAGTTTTCCTTACATTCACGTGCAGTTTAACTCTTTTGAGTGATTATGCACAAAGTTTGAAGTCAATAATTTTTGCGGTTTTTCTGTGTCCTGTAATTAAAAACTGCGAGTCAAATTGCACTGTCTAAGAAAACGGACAACATCGGCCTTCGTGAATGTAGATTTTGAACTCGTCCAAAAGCCACCAAAGACAATTTATTCAAACAACGGTTCATGGCTTTCTTGCAGAGTTTGTCTCAGCACGGCATCACTTAAAGTCTGCTTTTGGTTGTCCAGTTTGATGATTTAAGCTGTTCAATAACTTAAAAAAATCTTCACTCTCACGCAATATCCTCAAAAATTGTGCTTCACACAACAAGCACACATGACCAACATAGACCAATTCACCTTATTGGTTAGAAGTAGTAGTAATAGAAGAAGCAGTGGTAATAAAAGTATTATTCTTAATCTCACCACAGATTCACTGATGTGCGATAAACACATCAAATCACTAACTTTTTCCTCTCTTGTGTTTGTGTTTGTGTGTGTTTCAGTGGCATGCATTGACCAGAGAGGAGCAGGCCAAGTACTACGAGTTGGCCAGGAAAGAGAGACAACTCCACATGCAGCTCTACCCCACCTGGTCTGCCAGGGACAACTACGTAAGGACCTTTCTTCTTTCACTCCTCATTATTTCTTCCTCTTCCTCCGAACTGAGAAAAAAAACAACTTAGCAATGTCTTTGGGTCGATCAAAAAAGCTAATGGGAACGTAAAAACCAGCAGGGTGTAAATGTTTTAAGTTGAGGAGACACTTTTACTTTGTTAAGTGGAGACTTTAAAGGGAGGTCGTAACTGTTCTATGTGGGCTGTAGGAAACATCTCTGGAGTGAAGAAGTCATTGGGTTGCTTGTTACATCGCCGGAAATGTTAATGTCAAATAGTGCAGTGACTTTGCATATTGTTGGGTTTTCACTGATCCGACAAAACTTCACAAGTAGCACCCACTGAAACGAAGCACTTTTGTTATTATTAAATCAGTATGTAGTCAGTAGATGGAAAACATGATCAGTTATAATTTGACAGTTTTTATTTCGTTATTGACTCATTTCAAAGGATATTGCCACTAATTGTCATAAACATAATTTTGATCATTTTTAAAAGTGAATTCCATAAATAATTTCCATTCGAAATAAGAGTCAGAAAACAATGAGAGTTATATGTTTTAAGACATTATAACTACATACGCAGTGACAGACTTCACCAAATTCTGAGGTTTCGCAGATCCTGGAAGCAACGAGGCCTCGTAGAAAAGCCTTAAATGTCAAAATCTGTTAAAAGAACAAAACATTCGATTACACCAGGAAGTGGTCCAACCACTTGACTTCTTCTCTCTTCGGTTTGACTCCCTGTAAATAAAAAACCATGATGAAAGAAAAAAAAAGACAAAGAGGATCAATACAAGAAACCACAACTTGGTTAACAGGGCTTAATAATATATTACTTTCCTCGCCTCAGAGCTGAAGAAATTACTCACCTTAAACCTCCTTTACCGGCTACTGTCTCAACACCCTGCATGTTTATTGGCTCCTGGAGCTGTCAGTCAGAGGTCATAAAACATGACTTCTACGGCATGAAATGATTAAATAAAACAGGTCCCCCAGAGTCCAGGAGGAAGTCTGATGTGTGTGGTGCATGTGTTTCAGTCGAATGTTTTTGGGATGTGCTGTATCTGGGCTGCTGTGTGCCTCTGACTTGTCAGTTTGCTGTTGAACTCTTGCAGGAGGCGGGCCTTAGCGGGGTCGCAGGGGAAAAGAGTAAAGCTGATTGGGTAGGGACACGTCTTATGGTGGATTTATGCCTCTGTGGGGGGGTTGGGACAAAAAAAAAAAAAATGAGTATGTGAAGAGCTGCATGAAAGGGCTTGTGGGTATTCCCGTGCAGAGTTTGCATGCACCTTCATAAAAAAAAAAAAAAGGCTTAATTACTCACACGCATCAACCCCACAAACAATCAAACAACACGCAAGTAACAGCAGCTGCAGCAGCTGCAACAAGCAGATGTTGATGGTCAGTTACAAAGACATTTCACCCAAGTCTTTGGTTAAGACTGCAGGCCATTAAACACTGAATCACACAGAGGTATAAATCGACCCGTTTTGCTCAACTAACCGAGCGCAGGGCCGCATGGCTGGCCTCGCTGCCCCGCTGCCTTAGTTTGATTCATTTTTAATGGGCATCCCTTTAAAGTACAGTACCTTTTTATTTTTGTTGCAAGTACAGCAAGACAGCAACACACATTAAAGTCATACAAACATAACATCGCAACCACTGCACTTAGGGATTTTTTTATGAAGTCATTAAATGTTTTTCTCATGATATAAATGTGACTGTCATCTGTCGGAAAATGATGAGAAAAACGTGTGATAACCAGGTGAATTAAAGGCCTTTGTTGCAAAAGAAGCTGCTTTTTTACACTCTTTAAACACCATGCAGAGTGTTAACCTGTTAACCCTTTTCTCTACCGTTCCGTCTTCGTTTCACAACATCAGTCCGACGTGTTATGGTGACACTTGACTTTTTTTGGAGCCGTGTTCTTTTAACACCTCCGCAACATCTGAACCAGAGCTTCGTGTAACAAACAGTTCTAATGTCACTCCTCGTTTGATTTTTATCTCACTTAAACGCTGTGGTTGACACAGCAGCTCACAGCAGGGACAGTTTTTAAGAGGAGATCTTTCAAAATAAAAGTCCTAACCCTACTCCTAGAGCTTTATTTCTAAACTCGCCTCTCAGAAAAAACATTCTCATAATGTTCTGAATATTTTAGAAATAAGAGCTCTGTTAAACTCTAATCGTAGATGTAGAGCTGCATGCATGAAGCTTTTAGCATTTACTAAGCGGTTCTTTAAGGCAGAATTGATGGTGTCTGATTGTTGTAACCACATATTATGACCACTGATAGGTGAAGTGCTTGTTTTTACAGTTTTAAGTTACTGGGCAGGTAACTTAATGCAGTATGTCACTATGTCAGACCTTTTTTGCAAACATTTTTAATGACAGGAATGATAAACATTTTAAGGCTCCTTTATCACAGCTGCATGGGTGTTAATAAACCATAAAAAATAATGATTAATGTATTTCAGTGTTCCTCATAGGGGCACAAGGCAACAGAGTCTGATAAGCTTATCTGTGTAGGATGCATCCTACATATAGAAGCATTCAGAGCCTCTTGGCTTTGCATTAAAATGCACCTTGCAGTATTTTAAGAAACCCCCTCACTCCTCATCTCCCTCCACACTCTGCCCTCCACCTTCTGAGGTTAAAATAAAACAGTCACTTGGACCTCCAAGCAAACAGGAAGACGAAGTCCCACATATCGCCCACGCAGCTGTGGAGGGTTTCTCTTACGAGTCCTAAAAAAACCTGCATAGAGTAGAATGTGTGCACGCATGGACACACACACGCACACACACACACACAAACACACATATACACCCACGGGCTTAAAGCTTCAGAAAAGTGCAGTTGCAGGAGGAGTTGTTTTCGTAACCACATAGACAATGCTGACAGCGAGTGGAGGAGGACAGACAGTGAAGCGTAGGCGGCAGATCTCTGTACCCACATCCTCCATCTCACCCAAATATGAGGCCTCACTCCACCATCACCGGATCTGTGTGAAAAACTCTGTAATGTGAGACTGCCGGGGTGAAACATCAGTCTGCCTGCATATAAAAAAAAAATACAAGCTCAAATATGAAAACAAGATGTTTGGATCTGCAGTGATAGACAAATATCGAAGAGCTTTTTAAAAACTGATTTTCCCAGCGTCCCAAATCTACTTTTGATCACTTTATGTCGACGACACTTCAGGCTTTGCATGCATTTAGTTTACATAGACATCAGTGATGCAACACATTTATTTGTTTTCTTTATCTTTCTTGCTTTTTTCTTGCTTTTGTAGACCATTAAAAGAAAAAGTTGCCTAACTCTGTTGCTGGTTGCTGCTTTCAACTTGGCCTTTTTTTTAATCTGAATTAGATTCACACACAACGTTAGAAACATAATTTGTGCAGATTTCTGTTTATAAAGGAGTCATTCAAATGAAACATCACTATCACATCTCCTCTCAAAGGGTGTATTAAGCTAACTGGGAAAGCAAGGAGGAATCTATAAGATAACATATGGAAGCCACGTCAGACAAAATAAATAATTCATTTGGGGAACTTTGTTTTTTTTTTCCCACAGGGCAAGAAGAAGAGGAGAAAAAGGGAGAAGCTGCAGGACTCCAATACAGGTAAACATCTTTAACATTATTCCTTCAGTGTCAGAGAGCAAATAGCCAGTGTCACCAGCATCTGAGACAACTCAGTAGAAGTTGAACTTGTTGCTCTGTAGCACAACATCACGGTGTGTTTGAGGCAGGATGTGTCTCTAGCGTCAAACCACCCACCCACTCGGCTTTCCACGTAACCTGAATTATAAACATCGTGCACCAAACTTCGAGTCCTGATCTGAGTTTGTCATGTTGAAAATGTCACACATCACGGCATTTCCCCTTTTTCCTTCACTGTATTAAGGCGATCGAATATACTTCTCCATCTCTTCTCTTGACCTTTTTAATAAAACACGCAGATATTCTCCTCATTTGCTTTGTAGATGATTAACTGTGCATGAGGGCTCGTGCCAACATTAACACAGTAACTATCAACCAGCAGGTAGCAGCGAAAGTATGAAAAAGTAATGACTTTCATGTTGTTTTATGAAGAGCATGATCAAAAACATTAATGTTAATAAGCTGGTTCCCAAGCAGGAGATTAATAAATTACTGATGGTGAAGCATGAGAGATGCCATAAATCTTATGCAAACGCAAATGTAGTTTCTCTCTGGAACTTAAACTGAAAAGTTCTGTGTAGCTTAATAAATTTGATTTTAATTTCATGTCATTTTTCCAAAGAAAAAGCAGTCTTGACTGATTCTTTGTCAGAAAGTGGGAAAAAAAATCTTGTACTAACAGTGTCAGAGCCTCTTTTAACTGCTTAAGTTCAAAATGTCTGACTTGTTTTGTTTTGCTGAGGAGTGTGTGTGTGTGTGCGAACATGTGTTTGTGTGAGAGTGTGTGTGCATGCGTGTGTGTGTGTGTGTGTTTGCTGGGTGGCCATGCTGGCCGTTGTTGATATTTTCCTGCGCTGTAACCAGCTACTAACAGTTAAACTCAACTGCTTTCTCTGAGCCTACAGCCTTTTTGGTACTTTTTTCTGCCCTGACGAGCTCTTGTGTCTCTTTCCTCCTTTTTTGTTTATCCCTTCTCTCTGTCTCTCTTTTTTCTTCTTCCTCTAACCCCTTCTCCTCCTCTCTGCTCCTCTGTTTCTCCTCCTCGTTTTGTGCATGCTGTGCATTGTGCTCAGACCCGGGCTCTCCTAAGAAATGCCGGGCTCGCTTCGGCCTCAACCAACAAACGGACTGGTGCGGTCCTTGCAGGTGTGTACCACCCCCCACCCACTCCACAGCACCATGGTGTCATCATCCATCAACCTCCATCTTTCCTTCCATTTAACCATCCGCCCATCAGTGCATCACTTCCCCCTGATGGGGTCTCACTCATTCAAACATTTCTCCGAGGCAGAGCGGCTCTGGAGGGAGTCATGATCTCCTGAATCCGATTCACAAGACATATTTTGCTCTTGTGCAACTCATCTAATGAGATTACGTCTGCTTCATGACTGGCTCTTCCTTAAAGAATGTTTGAAACTCCAACCTGAGCTCTGCATGCCGTCTGTCACTAACCTCCTGCAATACAAATGAAAGCATTATGGCGATAAGTATGCACTTAATCTGGGAAAAAAAGAGAAATCTAGAGACCTGTTCAGTTGAAAAAATTGATCAAATCATCACAAAAACAAATTCCTGTAGCAAAAAAGACTCCTTGGGTAATTTGAGTTAAATTTCAACTTAGGAAAATAAAAGGCTAAGACTCCACATTATAATAATTACAGTCATATTGCTGCTCCAGGATCAGTAATCCAGTCATGTTCATAAAGCCTTTCCTTTGACTTAAAGTGAGGCGTCAAGCTGGATTTACTCCTGTTTCATCGTTTTTTCCCTGTGATGTCTCCTCTAAAGGTCAAAGGTGGTTTGTGCTCTGAGCTGCTGTCAGTAATCTTTCATCATCCAGGCCCTGTAAAGTAAATGTGGTTAAAGGGGAATACCACTCAATGAAGAAGGTGTCAGAGAGTGTTGGCAGAGTGGTTCACTGGTACCCAAAACAAAAAAGATATCTGCATGCGAGCGGAGGGATACGCAAGAAAAAACCGCCTTGTTTTTATGCTAATCTTTTTATTTCAGAATTTAAATCAAAACTGCACAAAAATACAGCCTTTTATTTTGTTCCTGGTAACTTCTTACATGTTCTGACAGCTTTATGAGTCACATGAGTTTGCGCCATAAAATGCCCAAAAGTCAGACATTCCTACACGGAAAAAAAAATTTTAACTTAATACTGCAACTTGTAAATTCAGGCCGAGGACGTGGACTTGGAATAAAAACAGCCAACATGAAGCCATTATAATCATAAAATATGCAACTTTTTGGGTTTGATTCTCTCACAAAATCATCTGCAATTCATACCAATTTGCAGAAGGTGAAACAGTAATTTTTTTTTTACTTGTAGTAATTAAAGATTCATTATGATTAAGGAGAAAAAGTTGCTAAATTAAATTCATCAGATTTCTTAAGCAACCGTCTTCTGCATGTAAATGTGAGCTGAAGCTGGGAATTTCCCAGTTTTCACACTGTGAGCAAAAGGTTAGCATGAGCCAGCTGGAAGAACGTTTCTGAAGACTCACAGTTATTAAAGTGGAACAGGAAACTTGGCTTAGTATTAATTCATTGATCAAATCCCCCTCAAAAAATCATATTAGATTTATTTATCTGCCAGGGGTTCTGCATCCAAACTCACTTGATTCAAACGCTTATTTATGACCTTTTCTCAAAATTGCAACAATCTCGGCTCTGTTTTTCTGTAACGGAGCAGAAACATGGCAGCGTTTTGTTATAAATCATCAGAGACGGGCCTGTCGCCTCGTCGGGCTGCTCTGCTGAAGTCGCAGCAGGATTTACAGTAGACATCAGAGCAGAGCGTCGCTGCAGGGATCAGGGATCCGTGCGGTTCTGCAGAAACAGCTTCTACCACCACAGCACTGTAGCAACCCCTCTCGTCTTCCCCGCCGTCACGTCATGGAAATCTAAGTGTGTGTATGTGTTTGTGTGTATGTGTGTGTGTGTGTGTGTGTTTCGGTTTGACAGAACAAAAGGGGGTGAGTGTGGTTAGAGCAAATCCTTATCACAACAGCACGACACACACACACACACACACACACTCACACACTCACACACACACTCCCTGCAAGCTTTGCATTGTGACGGCGTTCTCATGCCCATCTGCTTTCAACTTTCTCCATTCATGCGATGTGGTAACAGGCGCCTTTTGATGGTGAACTCTGACATTTAGAAATCACTTTCTATCGCACTCTTCCTCCCTCTCTCCCTCTCTCTCTCTCTCTCTCTCTCTAAATATGGCCCAGCGCTTTTCCTTGTGGTTAAACCTGGTGACTCATATCATGTTCTGGTAATGATCATGGGATCCTGTTAACTGCTTTGATGCTGCGCTCAGCGGTACACAAGTCTGCTTTTAAGTATAACACCTCACAAAGCACAGCACGTCACTCCTGTTTGCAGTTGGTTTGGTTGCAAACCAGAAGAACAGTGCACATGGGGTGGACAAAAAAACTGAAACGCCTGACTTTATAACCCAGTTTCTACACAGTAAACATGATCTTTCATGATGCCCATCGTAAAGAAAACTGTCGACTCTATGAGGCTGTTAAAGTCCATTTTTTAAACACTTATTAAAAAACTGATGTAATTTTATAAATTAATTTAAATTTGAGTGGTATTCCCTGCTCTTAAATAATAAACTATTTATTAATACATTCAGTGATACTTGCATTAATCAACACACAAAATAAATGCCATTTTTACTGTATATAATAATATTAACACTTTGGGGAATTACATTTATTTGCTTTCTTGCTTAAAGTTACGTAAATTTTTATCAATCATTCTTTGTTTCTGTTTTAATTGTATAACTAGAGGTGATTATTGTAGCTTTTCATGAAGACTGTGAGCAGGGGAAACAGTTGGTCTTAAACTCTTTAAAGTTCAAAGCTAAACGTGCCTTTAAAGCTCAGTTATTCGAATGTTACAAGTCATTTTTTCACTTAAAACAAAAATAGAAATGAAATAAACATAATCCCTGGTTTTTTATTTGCCTGTGCAGCATCTCAGCTGGTTGCCTGGCAACTTTGACGTCACCAAAAAAACTCCAGGAAGTCACAGGGCTGATCGCCAAGAGCAGGCTTCAGCACGCCACCTCCTCCAAAGCCAAAAATTGTTGCTTTTACATTTACGTTCGTGTAGATTTCAAACCAACAGGATACAACCTGTTAACCTGTGAGGTGTAAAATTGTTGATAGGTGTAATTTGGCACTTTTGACAGAGCCAGGCTGGCTGTTTCTTCTTACCTCCAGTCTAAGCAGAGCGTAGCTAAACACTTCCTGGCTTGCAATCTATGACACTGATCCAGCAAAGATATGAAATTGGTATTTGTTTTCTCATCTAATTTTTGGCAAAAAAAGCAAGTAAGAATGTTTCCCAAAGTGTTGAAAGATCTTTAATATTTTCCCTCAAATTAAGAACAGCATTAAAAGTGATAGTGATAGAGGGGGTCCACTTATTATACAAAGGAGCAATATTCTCAGAAACTGTTATTTCTTTTCTAGAAAATAATAAGCAGGCTGGAATTTAATAAAAGTATCTCTGACACTAATATATCCCTGTTGTTCATTATGATCTCATGTCTCCCTGTTCATTGACATCGGTGTGAATGATGCATCTTCACTGAAGCCTGCTGACATTTACCATCCACACTTTATTCACAGATAACTCTCTCTGACTGTCCCTAGGAGGAAAAAGAAGTGCATTCGCTACCTTCAAGGAGGAGGCTGCCCCAGCCCAACTTCTTCAGATTTAAGTGCTATTGACTCTCCCCCCTCCCCGTCCCCCGCCCGCCACCGTCTCTACCAGCACCAGCGCCCTCCCTCCCCGGGCTGCTCCCCACCACCCACCTCCCCATCGACGCGCCTCCCCTTGTCTCCGCCAACGCACACACGCTCACAGACACGCTTACCCCCGCAGCAGTCTGCCGGCAAGCGCGGCGACCTCCGTCAGCCCGCGACCAATCACAGCCACACACATCTGGAACTGTCCGGCAAGCAGACGCACAGCTCAGCAGCGGCGGTGGCGGTGGCACTGTCACCCGCCAAGGCTGCAGGACTTTCTCTCAAAGTGCTAACGGAGACTTAGTGATCGCTGCGGTTCGCTCACATCAGTTCATCCCAACTTCCTCCAGAGCCATAAAGATCATCATCATCATCATCATCATCATCCTCACCTGCCGTCACTGGCACATTTATCTCCTCCATGTGGTCCCTTCATGTTCAGAAAAACTGGAGAATCAGTCGGGTGGCATGTTGGTGTAGTGATGAAGGGTGATCCATCTTTCATTCTGCTGTATTAGTCAGCATCCGCCCTGTTCAGATCGCCCAAAAAATACATAACTGTGTCTCAGTTCAGAGGCTGGATCCTCTAAATCAGGGGTCAAGTCAAGGACCCCTAACCTGACAAATTAGACCACCGACCACCATCTGATAAAAGTTCTGCCACCAGATGTTTTATCACAGAAAGTATATGAAACCCATAAACCAAAGCAGACATATTCTGTCTCTTATTGTAATAAAAATAAATAACTGAAATAAGTTACTCCCCTTTTTTGCTGGGGACCCCATGAAAGCCCATTAAGGACCCCTAGAGGTTCCCAAACTCCAATTTGAGAACCACTGCTCTTAAATCTGGGTTTCTAGACCAAAATACATCATTATGAGGCCTAGTCCTTCTCAAAGCCCCTCTGAAAAAAAAGGGTCAGTTCTTAATTCAAATACTCAAGAAATCCTTGTTAACCTGACAGTTAGAATCATAAACACATCACACCTGGCAAATGTATAGTTCAGGTGCTCATCAGACTCTGTAAACTGTTACCAGCCTGGATACAAGTTTGGTATTAACCTTGTTAAACTGTAAATTTGATGATTATTAACTTGTCGTGGTTTGGTATTTTTGTAATAGAACAACTGGTCATAAACCTAGAAATGATTGTTTGAGAAGATGACAAGGAGCACCTGAATGTAACAGTCTGTGTCTGTGAGGCCAGACTGGCATTTGGAGGAGAAAACTTTGTGTGGTCCCGTTTTTTTGTGAGGATTCAGCCTCTGAATCAATGAGTGAACCCTGAGAAGTCCACTTTGTTACAGTTGCACAGAGGCAGATCTGTGTTTGAGGCAGATTTAATCTGGAGCCTAAAAATCTTCGGTTATTTGACTCCATCTGCTCGCCTCAAGGACAGCTCTGCCTCTCAAGTTATAATTTTACAAAACAAAAATTCCAAACCCTAAGCTCCCTTTTTTTTGAAAGCTGACCCTGAGCTTTGACCTCCATGACAATCACAAACAACCTGTACTGTAAATGAGCTCTTTTTTTTTCAAAGTCAAAGATAAGGCAGAGATCCGTTCCTGGCATCAGAGTGAAAGGGAGTTGTTGCAAAAGAGTCCTTTTCATTGTCACAGTCTTGTTACACACATTCACTTTCTGATCCACAATCCATCACAACCATTCAAACCCGACCAGAAGGGGGAACCAACCAACCAACGACCAGCCAGCCAGCCAGCCTGACCAGCAGAACCTCACATCTATGAAGAGGGACTGTCATTCTGTTATAGTTCAAAATCAGTTTCATTTCATTTCTTACTACCCGTGCATTCCTTTTAGTCAACATTTTCAGCAGGTAAAAAAATATCAGAATTATTCACGACAGAAAATCCTCAACTCCAAGTTGCATTTTTTTTCAATTAGGCACTTTCAGGTTGTCAGTCTCTTGCTATATCAACATTATTTTTGTTCTATTTTCTCCTAATTTTTGCTATTTTTGTATGAAACTCATGTTATATTTAAAGTTCAGATGTTTTGCTGGTGGGGAAACCCTCAAAGAGAGACAAGAGGGTTTTCTTTTAACTAAAAAAAAAAAAGAAGAAGAAGAAGAAAAGCCTCTTGGTTGTTTTCCTTTGACTGAACATTTTGCAGCTCCGTAAACTAATGAGACCAAATGGGTACTATTATAATGCATTGTGTTGTAAAGTTTTATAAATGTTGGATTTCCCTATTATAATTAAACTTTTATATGTTTTTATGTAAAAAAATACGTGAAATAACCAAAAAAAGACTATTTTAGTTTCTACCATTTTCTTTTAAACAATACATTTTGTGTTTGTTCTCTTGTGCAGAATTTTACTTTTTTTTTCTCGGTCAAAAGTGTTACTGCAGCAGCGTTCAAAAGATATTTTGTGTTTTTGATCTGTGCATGGTCAAAGTTAAATGTATTGAAACTAGATTTTGACTGAAAAGGCTTAAATTTACTGTTCTGCTTGCAGCTTCAAACTCGCTGTGGACAAACTTCAGGCTGAGCTTTTGTACAGCAATCTGTTTTCCTCCAGCAGAGAGAGCTCTTGTGCTAGAAATAGTTTTGAGGGTGTACACGACAGCAACCTTGAGGATTATCTTTTGTATTTTTACGCCTAAAAACGCCTCTGATGTATTACTGTTTTTGTTTGATGTATTAAAGTGTTTTGAATATCTCGTCTTTGTCTGCTGTAGTTAAGATGGAAGGACATTTCAAGAGTTTTATTGAGACAAATCACTCGTAAGACAAGATAAAGTTCCTCTGCGGCTGGTTCTCAAAAAAAAAAAAGACAAACACCAACCTTTTTATACATTTTATTTACTCCTTCAGTATATGTTTGTTCATCCCAAAAGCCAGCATCAGAGCTTATCTGAGAAAAGTTTCCAATTCAATACATGAATCAGTTACCCAATGCTGTCTGACAACACACAAGTACTTCGAGTCCAAAGGACATTATGCAAAAAAACATATTTCCACATCAAACTTCACCTGTCCTGAAACAACCCATCCTCTCTTAAGATGGTTTCACAAAACATATGCATTTACAGAGCAAAAATAAAATATTTACCCTTTCGTTTCAATGGTCAGAAAGGCCATTTCATTCTATTAACCTAAAAGAAATCATGTCCAGTAAAAAACACAATCATTGCCATTAATAAGGAAAAATATGAAAGGAGTCCTCTTCTAATCTTTAGGGGTACAAAGCTGTAAAGCCAGATTTTTTTTTTTTAATGTAAATACTCAACATGTGTGGAAACAGAAAAGAGCTTTTTTATTTAAATTAATGACAACACACAGGCAATTAAAATGGTCATGCTACTGGGGAACGGAAATCGAGGGAGGGGGAGGGAGGCGGGTATGATGCTCTACATATAGTAAATGTAAATATTGACAAGTATGAACAACGCCAGTGCAACCAGTTAGCAGGGACAATTCCTATTCAGTGTGGTAGTGTTGGCAGGATCTTCCCCTTTACTTCTCTTCACACCACTGGTTCTCTTTGCGTACCTGTGGATAATAGGACGGATACACAGAGTGAGTTTCCAAAAATATATGAACAGCAGGCCAACATTCAAAGCTATGGAATAAAGAGTCTTTTTTTTGTTTTTTTCGACTATATTGAGCATAACCTCTAAGTGATTACTTAATTTCTCATATCTTGTGAAGGACTTTTATTTTATGGCAGACAGGTGATGGATGGAACAGTTACCTGGGCTTCCTCCTCCTCTGTGAAATCATTTTTGATGTTAAAAGTCTTCCTGATCTCCTCTGGGGTTTTGCCTTTGATCATGTTGGCCACCGTCTTGCAGGTGACATCTAACAGACCTTTGATATCCAAATAGTTGGCAGCCTATAAAGAGGAAAGCACAACAGTGACATGAGAGGAGCAAAGGGGGGCAGCGGTGAGACAGAGGCTATAAAGACTAACTGATACCAGGCATTTAAAGGAAAATACAAACTACAAAACATAAAGCTACTTTTGATTTCACTCCTGTAGCTTCTCTGACTGTAAAGGTTTGATGCTTGTGAGAACTGGTACATGCACATCTGAAATTTCACCAGTGAACTGAAACTTTGGTTAGTTTGGTTGGTCTACGGCTACAAAACAGAGACCAAACTTCATTTTGGGGAACATAAAGTGAGTTGCAGGAAACCAAATCCTGTGAGTAGAGGGGATGCTGTTGGTCACGTGTTGTTGTGTGATGTGCTCCAATAAATTCTCTGTGAGCTGTTCAGTTTGCATTCGTGGTTATTGGTTCCATACTGGTTTGTTACAGCTGGGTCAAAACAGGCGTGCAGGAAATGTAAGCTTTCTTAGCTACATTTCAAATAGCATGCCTTATCAAATGAGCTTGACCTCTTCAGCACACAAACTTCTCCCCCAATTTGGATGTTATGTAACTTAAGAAATGAGCCACAACTTGAACAAGGGCACTTTGGTGCTTAAACAAACAGCACTTCACCTTCACCAACAACACAGCATGTTTTTTTCTGCCAGCCCACCTACTAGTTGCACTTTCAGAATCAATCAGAACGCAGGCTGAGTCAAGATAATGAGGGTTTCTTAATACACAGTAAAAATAATAAGTACTGTAGATCAGTTGTCAATATCCAGATACAGTCCGTATACAATCACATATTTGTACCAACTGAAAATGGTGCCACATATCCAGGAAGACCAGTTTGAAGAACAGATTTGTGAGTCTGAAGGCTTATCAGATTCAACAAACAGAACAGTACTTGATATTACAAACTGCTGCATAATTGAACAAGAAAAAAACACATCTTTTCTGCCTGACAGTTGTAAATATTAAACATAATTAGACATACATAAAGAAAACATTCTTATTGACACTATAATATTAATTCCAATTATATCTCCTTGCTATACTTCTGATTAAGTCAGTATTCAAAGCCATCAGCTTATAAATTAGACTGAGATCAGTAAGCAAAGCGTCAACACCACTCTTGCTGTGTTCAATTGAAATCAACCAAGCTGCTTCATCCACTGCCTCCTCAGTGTCCTCTCTATTTGTGCATGGAAACACATGGAAACACAACTAGAAGGCGATAATCACCATAAGTGAGGGACACTCCGTCTTGTGTTTCACTTCCTGGAAGCCAAAAGTTTATCCAGCACCTATTTCCCAATCACTTCCAAGAAACTCCAAGTGCTCCGGTTACCTTTCACATGTTCTGCTGGTTTATCGTCACTCACTTTCCAAACAAAATGGATTTAAGTCCCTGTGTTTTTTTTCACATTCAAAACAGTCATTTAAAATCCCTTCCTCTTCTACAGCAGTCACCCAAACCACCAATCTCCTGGCTGTTGCTAAGCAACTTTTGTACCTCTCTTAATCTAATGAAAGCGCTCTGTACTCTGCAACAGCAGAAAATGAAAAACCAGAGAGGAGCGATGCAAAAGAAATGCATAAGTTTAACTTAACACATAAGTGTCAAACAGATGCCCATTACACAACACAGAATATCAGCAATGGCAGCTTTATATGAAGGCATATCGAAGTAAATGTCTTCAGTAATAAAATTATAGAATATGAACTGCAGAGGTACAGTTCAATATTGCTGTAAACAGCTGATAATTTCATCTCTATGTTCAGACATTTTGTTGATCATTTAAAAAGGTCTTAAGCAAAATACTCTCCTTGTATGAATATTTACTCAGTCCATTAAGACAACAATGCAATGACAATGTGTTAAGATGTGTTTATGGTTAAAGTTGAAGTGATGTAATGCTTTACATGTAATGCTGGTGGTTGAGCTAGTGTCAGTGTTCAAGGAATGAATGTAGGTCAATGAAATACAAATGCAACACAATGTAAAACTGTATTTACCAGAATGAGCTCAAACAAGGTGCCTTGGTCCACTTTAAGAAACTCCTGGTCCCATACAGGAATGTCATCCGTCCTCTTCTCTTTATTCTCATCGTCCTCAGGGGGTGGGGGGTCATCTTTGTGATGAGTGCACCACTGAATCACCTTTCCAAAACACAAACATGCAATTTTTAATCAAAATACCATATATATGGCATCAATCACAATGCATTTCAATCTGGAGCACAAGGTTAAAAAGAAAAACTCTATAACTGTTTTGTTTGTTTTCCTTTGTTACAGTGTGCCTCCATTTATTTGCTTATTTTATAAACTTCGTTGTGAATAAGTTTATTAAAATTATCATTAATTGATTAGCATCTATTCAAGATCTCTAACTAAGAGATGAGCAAAAGAATCTGAAAATTGTCCTGTTTAAATAATTGCAGCTCTGAAGGACAAGCATGAACTTGCAGCAGAGGCCAAATCTACAGGCCTTCTCAGCCTTCTGCCCCCATTAAAGTGATTATACAGTTTACTGGTAAGAACATTTGACAAGAGAAAAGAAGAACAGAAAGCTTGTTCCTCAGTGGGTAAAACTCAGATTATTATCTTAACAGAAGGTAAGGACAAACCACATATACTTATTTGGCAGTCTTCTTTCTTTTGGTCTATCTAACTGAAACAAGTAATTTTTAAAAGAACACTCCTGGGTTAAATGCTAAAAGTCCGAGAGGGTACAGTGCTCATATTTAGTTAAATAATAGATGTGTGTCTAACATTATTTCCACTACAATGCAACACTAAAACCTTCCCTTTCTTTAACAAATCAAACCTGTTGACAACTTATCTTACTAAGTGGTTGCATGTGGTGTGTGTTGCATGGTGTGTTTGTTTGCTTGGTACCTTCTTGAGGATGGCAGCGTTCACATTTGGAAGGGGAACTGGGTCATCATCTCCCTCATCATCCATTCCCAAATCTGTGAAACAATCAATGAATGTCATGCATCAGTGCCATAAATAACTATATAAAAATACCAAACCCAAGTCACTGCAAAGTAAAGGAGAAATAAAATATAAACCATTATATGACACAATAGAACAAAAGTTGATGAAGACCAAAAAAGTTATACCTTCCAACATGGTCTTGATGGTAACCGACTGCTTGGCTATCTCCACATCCACCTCGAAGATTTCCCCATCGGAGCTTTGTAATTTAATTGTGGGCATTATCTATACAGTAGAGAAGAGTAGAGAACAAAAGGATCGATACTTGTAAATTGTAAACATGTCTACACCAAATGTGATTGACAAATAGGGTTAACTCTCATTAACAGTTGACACCAATTCGTACGTCTTTTCATTGCTAACGCTACAGCTAACTTGGCTAAAAATTGTCGTGATATCTTGGTGACAACCTACTGGTTATTCCAATATAACAGCATCGTTGCCAAACAACAGTTATTTAATTTAAGCTGTATAGATATACATGGAACAAATGTAAACATGTCTTACGTTACCAACGCGGGCGTTCTAATGAGCAACATCCAGCTAACATACATACAAGCTAACCAACGATACATTTAGCTAGCCACCTGTTAACGTAAATGCTAACGCTAGCTTGCTATTGGGTTTGATTGCTCACTAATGACTCAGAGGTAGTTCCTAAATGCATAACAGTCCGGGTTTGCATGTTAAAGGTTAGCTAAAGTGCCTGTTTTGTGTGTTTTTAGAGGTAAAAACACGTCTAGTGCCTGCAAAATAGTAGGCTAACCAGACAGCTAGCATTACCGTGCACAATACGAACATGAGGCCTCTTAGCAAAAGCTATTCAAACAAAGATGTAAACAAAAATGTAAAAGATACATAAATCTAAAGGCAAATCACATAAAACACACACATACGCTTTTTTATATGCGAAGCTACGTACCGTGAAGGTTTTTACACAGATCCAGAGGTGAAATTCCTCTGTAGTCAACAGCAGGGCCTGACAGACGCGGAGGCACCGACAGTGGCTGGAAGTGTCTGAATCAACCTGGTGAGCCTGCCGCCCGGAGGCTCGCGAGCGCTTTGTCAGCCGCTCTTGAGAAAAAGGGGGGCGGTCGCGTGAAGGCTGTTTTTCCTGTTTGTCTAACCCAGTTTTATTATTTTTACTTTAACATCTTGCAAAAAGCATAACTGTGATTTATGCACCATTTTGTAAGCACGATACCTTAGTTATATTTTTTGAATGACAATGTGGTTACTAAACAATATTTGAAATGTTTTTGCAGGAGGAGCCTCATCACCTCCCCCAGTATATTTCTGTTATTTTCGAAAATGATAGTGTTTTTATCAACTACACTGGTTTGCTTTGATTGACTCTGGCTTAATAAGGGTGCCTTATGCAATATCTACAGTAAACTGCAACTAACAAGGCAGTTTTGGCAACGAGCATATGTTAATTTAGGCTTGTATAGTAATTATCCACTTTTAGAATAAAAAAAATACATATACACTTACGGTAAATATACATGAAGTTACCACATAGCCTAGTGTGGGTGATATTAATTAATTAATTTATTTATTTTTATGTGGTAAAAAATGGCCGTGTTACGTTACTCTTAAAGCTACCATGGAGTGGCGCTTTCCCCTCATTACTGATTCTTTGTATGGTGTGTTTGTAAGTGCTCCTTTATGGTTTCAGTCCTAGCATTGAGTGCATAAATACCACCTTTAACCGCTATTTCTCACTGTTGCATCATTCTTGCCTTTTTTTCATAAATAGTGCAAAAATTTGTTTTTGTCTGCGACGTTAAATTGTTTTCCGTGTCAAGCACATTCCTTTATCTGCAGTGGGAAAATCAAGACACTGTGTGCATTATTCATAATTTCTTTTTTGAAAATATGTGTATGAAACCAAACAAAAGGTAAAACCCAATACAGTAACGTTTGTAATTCTAAGACCTCAGTATTGTGATTTTAAAATGATCTCATTTGTGTCACTCATAATGTTTGCTGTAAAGCTTAAAAGACACTGTTCAGAGGAGAAGAATCCTATTTACATAGTCAGACTTAACAGAATAGGATCAAAAATACTAATTAACAACCTAACCTCACTAGAAAGATTTAAGAACACGGTAAAAGAACCAGGCATTGGTGTTTTGCAGTCATAAAAATTTCTGCTTTGAAAAAAAAACTATTTCTCAATCAACTTAACAGAGATATCCTGATAAGCTCTCTAGGTGTGAGACAGTTTAGTTAGCATCATGATAATACTCTTTAGCAGGAATAAGGTCAGTGTGTAAAAGTTCTCCAAGACGCAGGTCTTTAACTAATTCCTCAGTTGTAAAACAGGCAACCAACCTGCAGCCCAGACAGTTGACCTGCTTCCTGTTTGGTGAGCTAGTCTGTCCTCCTTTTGGTTCAAATCAAAATTTTATCACAGGTCAGAGGAACGTTTATCGTATTTTAGTGTCATAAAAAGAAAACAAAACTGCACAGTCATCAAGGAGCCACCTTCATCTTTATTATTCAAATGGTTTGATTAATACAGACTCTGTAGTTCAGAGGGAGTCAGTGAGTTGATGTGGATGAACACTCCATCATCTGTCTATCATATACACCAAGCTGAGTGACTGCGTAAGAAGCATTTTTCTTACAAGCTACACAGGACAAAGAAACCTTGTGTAAAACTTGCCTGATGGGGGCTTTATTTGTAACTTTAAAAAAAAAACAAAAAAATCAAAAAGAAAAAAAAAACATTTGTAGTGTGAAATAATTTCCTTCTTTTGACATATGTTACATTTCTTTAGATTTACAAAAGTGCATACAGATCATGTTCCGAACTCCTAAATATAAGCCATGGCAAACAGCTTGGTTCAAACAGCCGCATTCAAAGGAGCAAATTTTCACTTTGAGCCTTGGTGCCATCAGTCCAGCTACGCGGGTACAGGATGAGGAATTTAAACATCACTGTTGTTTTACATAGTGGGGAGATTTTCAATGCAAGTCTTCAGCAATGAATATTGTAATGGTTATGGCACACACCTTTTGGTCCATTCGAAGACACACAGACATTGTTTTTGCTAAATGCTTAAATAGGTCTTTCTGAGGATATACAATGTGCACTGCTGTGTAGCCCCCCAGTCCCCCACCCTCCCCTTCCTCATTCATGTTGTTATCAGTTGAAGGTCTTACATCATGGCAATACTGGACCTGACTGTACAAGGGTCAAAGGTCAGAATTTACAGGAAGTAATCAGGGGTGCGGCGAGTGACATGAGGCTCCCCTCTGCGAGGCGCGGGATCAAACTGCAAGCTGGGTAGAAGGAAAAATAAAAAAGGAGAAAAATAAATAAGATTTGCTGTCAATTTATTGTTAAGTCAAACATTTTGTTTACTAGACATTGTTATTAGATATTCCTGTGTTTTTAGAATATTTTGCACATAATTTCAGTTTTTTTAAAGCCTGTACCATCATGTCAGGTATTAAACATGAGGATAAAAAACAGCTTTGGGAAACTTACAATGAGTATTTGAGGGTGTCGTCTAGTTCCATGATAGCTGCCTGGTTGCCACAGCGGTAGCAGTAGTTGGGAGCACTAAAAATTGTCACCACATTCCTCTCATGGCACCAGTTGTAACCCTGGGGAAAGCAGATGCATTATTCACTGGAGATGTATAATTCAGGAGAGAGTGCTACTACAAAGCAAATCTAAACTGTTTTTGAACTCAGGGTGAGTGTGCTGGCTGGTTATATAAAACCACTGGCTCTATTGTTTTCTCCAGCAATGGTGATGGGGACAATGTTTTTTTAATTAAGTTTTTGTTAGAAATTTCTTATATAAATAAACACAGCTAATGTGAATGATTCTAGATGGTAGCTGGGGAGAATATGTAATGCAACAACCACAGCAGTAACAACTAAATTTACAATTGCCTTGTTAACCTCGAAACATATCTAGTGATTTATGACATCAGCCACTGTTTTCAACAGCAGATATATATGGTTATCCCCCCCACGTACAGAATGCAGACACCTACCTCCATAACCAGCTGATGGGCACGGGACACCAGTGTGAGGCGGTTGGCGTGGTTGAAAGTCTCAGAGATGTCCTGGCCAAACGTGTAGCCGGCTCCTCGGGGAGAGATGCCCCAGCCACCGCGGTCATCAGGGTCTGACCACAGGAGGTCACACATGGGACCCTGGGAATGAAAAAGAAGAAGAGGAAGAGGAGGGGAAGGCCCATTAGCAAAAAAAAACAAAAAACAAAAAACACACTCCATTCTTTGATATTAATCCAATTTTGAAAATGTTCTTTTTAAAATTGTTGAAATTCTACTCAACCACCAGATTTAAGCCCTGTAGTCCTGTTGCTTTTTTGTTCAATTGATTTTTTTTACATACTCTGTTTTAAAATTCCTGGCCCAAAAGAATCTTGTAACATTCCTTTTGAAAAGTATACACACATTTAAGAATTATCTTTACCTCATGTGGCACTTCCTGTAAACGATCCAGTGCTCTGATGTGATCCAAAGTATCTATGGACGGTGACAGGCCTCCATGAAGGCAGAAAATCTGTAAGGAAGAGAGGAATTTTTCAGCACTGTTTCTGTATCCATCATATAGTCAAACCAACCTCTATTTTCTAAACTAGCAGTGCTGCACATCTCATTCCACACTGTAATATTACACACTGTCACAAAAGAGTCCTGTTCAGTTGCTGCTCTATCCATATTTGTCATATCTGTGAAACCAGCCCACATGTATTCTCACCTGAGAGTCTACCAAGGCAGTGAGGGGGAGATAATCGAACAGGTCTGTGAAGTACTTCCAAACGTTGGCGTTACCATATTTCCTTAGGCACTCGTCATAGAAGCCGTACACTTGTGTGATCTGTCTGCTCTCGTGGTTCCCTCTGAGGATTGTGATGCGCTCCCGGTAGCGTACCTGAAAAAGGCAGAGGACACAGCTATATGTTAATTTTTGATTTATATTTTTATTTTTTCTAGAAAAGAGGGATAATATAATTTCAGTAAGGAAATTTTGCATTATTACATACCTTAAGTGCTACTAATAAAGTGACGGTTTCTACAGAGTAGTACCCTCTGTCTACATAATCTCCCATGAACAAATAGTTTGTGTCTGGAGATTTTCCTCCGATCTTGAACAGCTCCATGAGGTCGTGGAACTGGCCATGCACATCGCCACACACTGTCACTGGACATCTCACCTCCTGGACGTTTGACTCCTTGGTCAGGATTTCCTTTGCCTGGAGAAAAACACACACACATGTAAATGTAGTTTATGGAGTGTAAAAAAAACGTAAAGTGAAAAATACAAGAACTTCTCATGAAAAAAGGAAACCCACAGGGACTAAAACATCTGAAAATTAAAGCAAAAGTCAGTTTTCCAGTTTATTCATTGCATGCCACTTTACTGTGCTTCGTTCTTCAAAACACAGAAAATTCCATTTGATCCTGCTCTGTAATCACATGCTCGACACACTGTAATTTTCTGCGTCATTCTTTGTTCTCCATCTTTATTTCAGGAATGGACAAGTGCCTGCCAAGCTCTCTGCACAATTTCCACATCAGTCTCCAGTCGGGTCTACATTAAGATGCTACACAGTGATTACAGCACAACCCCCAACATCAGCACCATAATCTCTCCAAGGAAATAAGCCCCTACCCTGAATGTTTATATATGTGTGTGTGTGTGTGTGTGTGTGTGTGTATTTGCAGTCTCTGTTGAGCCTTCCTTACAGCACAGCTCTGGTTGCACTACAACAATTCGTAAAATCAATTAGTATAATGCTCCAAAAGCAGAGAACAGAGAGGAAAGCGGTCTGTAGTGTTTCTATATAAAACATTTAGTTTCCTGTGATTATTCCTTTAAGAGGTCACAGCTAGCAGGGTAATGGCAACACTACAGTCAGCCCCTACATCTAAAAGTAGAACTGTCAAAAATGCTTTTTTTGGACAGTCTATTCTACCCAGAGTTCATCACAGCATAGTCTAAAACTTGCTTTGGCAGCATATGACTCAGTGATCTGCCTACAGCTAGTGTTTTTAAAGGAAACACTTGGTTACTGTTATCTGCTGATTCAGTGCAAACAAGAAATCACAAACAGATGAAACAATATGAAGAGGATTCTCCAGACTTTTGGTTTTTCGGGGCAGCTGAAGCAGGCAAAAATGACTTGGTACGGTTTCAACAACCACCTCTGCTGTCTAGTGACAGATTCCCTTAATTGCATGTACAGAGTTGTACAGCAGGCTGATGTGAGTTTTAAATACATGGTGGGGTTTTTTTTTATTTGAACACCATGGTTATTTTTTCCATAATGCAGTTGCTGAATGACTATGCAGCCCTACCAGCACTTGTTCCATTAAAACATAACTAAAAATAGTGAGAATGCTTTAAACAGTAGCAACACTAAATCTGGAGACCCACAACAAGGCCTATTCCTGGAGTCAGCCTAGCTTGGCCTGACTAAGGGGCCAGTCAGCTGGACGAGCTCTTTTAAGGAGCTTTGTAGTCAACAAATCCTCAGGCTGGGAGAGAAAGGCTCCGAGGTGGATGACCACCAGACATGTCTGACGTGCTGAGCCGCATGGGAGATATGCAGCAATCAGGGAGATGGATCACACTTATAAACGTGCCATTTTTGAGAAATTATTTACATGTGATTTTAAGGAAATTTTCGCTGTGCATCAGCAACAAGCGTGAGAGCAGATGATGCGCCCTGTGTGTTTCTGCAGATCGTTATCACATGATAGACTCTTTGAAAGGCACGACTGATTCGGTTTGAGGAAACACCTGACTTCTGCCCACAAGAAACGTGTTGTTTTGTCTGTAGCAAAAAATCTGAGCAGCCACAATCTTTTCCTATTCTGTTTCCTTTAAACAACACATGTGATCGGAGTGACAGAAAGAAAGAACATTGACTTGTGGACATTGACTGTCCACAAGTTTGCCTGTTAACCAAGTAGATGGGACGGAGACTGGCCCACAGTTACCAGGACGGGACTGCAGCCAGAACAATGCTGACCTATATTACACACACACATAAACACCCTCCACGTGCCTGTGCGACCATGAGGCAGGAGGCCGTTCAATGACTGGGCTGTAAATGACAGCGTGACCAGGGCTTTTGACTCAAACACAGTCAAACCACAGAGAATATTCTGCTGGTATCAACGTGACAACAATATATTTTCATTCTCCATTCCTCTTAATAACTTTGAGTTATTCAGGGAACATAAACAAACATGTATTTTAGGGGGACCAGGTTGTCTGTGATCAGTATCCTTACAGTTTAAACTTAAGTCAAATTTGGATAGAATTTGGGTGGAACTGATATTATTATTACCTGATAAATAAGTTTGGAAAAAATTCGCAGAAGTGTAAAAATAAACAAGGGCAGACTAGGACAGTGCAACCAGGCATTTTTCATCATGTTCTTCAAAGGATGATTGATAAGTTCATGGCCATAGGCTAGTAAGAAATTACTTATTCCGCTCTCATTAAATGCTCATGCAGCTCAGCTTTTTTACTGATTATACAGAATTTTTGAAGTAAATAATTTTGTCGTATGTCTATTTCAGGTATATTAAAATTTAAAGTCAGCCCTGAGTGAATAAACGTATCTACCGCCATTCTAATTATGGTTTTTAAATTACATGGTAGATTAGAAACAAAGGAAAGACACTGTGTTGAGCTTTTCGCCTGCCAATGAGCAAAACAGTACTGGTCCATGTGACATAAATGAATTGTAAATACAAATAGCTGATAGTCGTGAGGCCAATAAACAAGCCATTTATCTGAAAATTTTAGCTAATTGGAACAGGCCAATGCTTGTGCTCCCGAAGATGATGAATAATGTCTGCAGACACGCCTCACAAGCTGCTTTGCCAATGCCTGATGCCACAAGAGGCCTACAGCTCTGTCACCTCATACTGAACTGTATGAGTAATGTTTAAATGACGCATCAGATTAGGGCTGTCCCAAATATCATGTTTTGGGCTCTGGAGCTCCTGTAGTAATGAATAGTGAATGTTCCAACTAATTATAGCCTAGTTAATAGAAGTCCTCTGTGAAGCCAGGAAACATTTCTTGCTATAGGCAGGAAACCGCCGATTTTGTTTGCACTACTTAATTTTTTTTTTATCGTCAATTTAAGCTTGGAATTAGTAATATTCTCAAAATGAGGTGTGTGAGAGACCTGTTTTTCTAAATACAGCCTGGGTCACCGCTCTCACCATGGATACCAGTTCAGCTGTGAATAAAAAATGATGACGGCAGAGGTTGCATAAGCACCTCACCCAAAGTACAGGCCACACCTGTAGCAGAAAAGAGAGAAAGAGGCTGTAGGGTGGAAACCTTGGCCCAGATTACAGCTACCCTATGCCCAAGACGTCAGACACCACACAGTCAACAAACTGCTTAGCCGAGTGCTGAGAAGTGAAGTCAGCATTTTCCCAGCTGCCGCAATATAATCCCATTAAAGTGAGTTAAACACGGCCAAAGGTTCTCCTAGAGACAACTCGGGGGGGAAATTAAGCTTGACAACGAAGCAGAACTACAACCACAAATGATGACCTCACTCAAGACAATTATGGTAGTTAAGGGCTAAGAATCCTCCTGATAACAGCACTATAATAAGTGCGAAAATGTGCAACAGCCAAATAACGTCAGATGGTCTCTGTTTGTTAGCGTTTCTATGACAATTTGTGAGTTCTGCTGGGATGCATTTAACAGCCTTTTGTCAGCAAGTGTTATTGTTTGAAGTGTGTTCATGCAAACCCTTTACTATTTTGCATACTTTTATCTATGACTTTGATATTTGTTTGTAGTGATTTATATAACTGAACACAAACTCGGGATTTCATTTCTGCTTAATAAATAAGCAATGCAGATTTAGTTTATTATATCAGACATGTTGTGAGGAAACCATCGTTGGAAAAAGTCCTCACTGACTCATTTCTCTGAAAAAAAACAGGACCTCATTCGACAAACAAAGCTTTATTTGCTGTTCTGACTGCATCAGACTGGTTTTAACATGGACGGAGGTCACACAAGGGACTTCAGTTCCAAGAAGTAGGGCAGCATATCACCACATGACCAAAATATTACATCATTTAGACAAACTTTAGATGTCGTCATATGATATGAATATTTGATAAGAAACTCAGATATCAAAATTTCTCATTAGTCAGAGGCAAAATCCTCTATTTACACGTATGTACCATTGCTGTGCTTTGCACCATTTGCTGCATTTTATAAATCACTTCTGTAAAAAACTTTAGATAATTTACTTTATTCAAGATAAGATAAATCATCTTTATCTGGCCTAATTGGTTAGCAAATGGTACCTAATCAGGAAATCAAATGAGCGGAGATACAAACAACACAAGACTTGAAACTTAACAGCATAAATGTCAGAACAGTTATGTAACCCTAGAAGGGTTGGATTTGAACAAAAGGAGAAAAACATGAGGTCATGCACAGGATACGTGTCTGTCTAAAACACGTGTTACCCATTTAATTAAATTCATTCCTTGTAATAGACAGGAACACAAAACCAATATCCGCTGAACAGAGCTTTATCTGCAGTCAGTTTCAACACTGCAACTAGATCAAACACTGTATAATGATCTAACAGATATCGTCACTGCCGTGCAAATAAACAACACTTCCAAAATCCATTTTGAGACTTCAAAGCAATGCTGAAAACTGACAAATTTGCACTGACTATGATGGTGGAGGTAAAGTTAATAATGAATGTTTCCTCATTCTTTCGGACTAGATTTCAGAAATTAGCTCTGGTACGTTCAGTTTTTTTTTTTTTTAGATAACTGGAAAACAGAAATGAAAAGACTAAGGACAGAATTAACAGCACATCTCATTCCTTCACTCCCCCATACATCCCAAAACAGAGACGACCGCTCTCTGACTCACAATGAACAGTATAATCCTGAGTCACACACTCTGATCCCCTAAGCAACAATGGCTGTGGCTGTTTTAGTGATGCAACGCAAAATCAATCATATCCTCTGCTATTTTTAACTGAGGGAGGATACAGTGTAGGTGTTTTTTTGCTGAATATAATAACAAAAGTCACGGGGGGACACAAGGACAGATGGGGGTAAACTGTAGTTTGGAGCAGTAATGAGCTCATAAAACTGTGCCAAAGATATAGCCTCGGGGTGAGAAAACTGTGCAGCTTTTGCTTTTCCTCTTGACAATTTTCATGGCTTCCTTGATGCATTAAAACTAATAAACAGCGGAGAGCAACTACAGAGAAAAGACAGTGTGCAGTCCCAGCATCTTTGTTCCTTACTGCTTGTGTTACAGTTTTTCTGCAGATTTAAAACACAGCTGTTAACAAGGGCTGCAAATCAATCAGATTATCCAGCTTTTCAAGACAGGCATAGCTGCAATATGTCAGAGCCTGTGAAGTCAAAATGTGTTAAGTAAAAAGTGAAATTTTCCTCTCGAAGGCACAACAGTAATCTTTGAGTCATTCAAAGCTACTTTAATGAACTAGAATGTGGCACAAATGTATAAAGCTGGAAAAATAACAAAGTCAAGTGCACAACTGCAACTTTTCGATGCCACAGTATTGACTACCACACCCACGCTGCTCTCTGAGGAGAGGCCATTTTGGGATCTGAACCCACAGAGCAAGAACTGAGTTAAATTGTGCATTTAAACTGCTGGTACTGACAGTAACAGATATGAGGGAAAACAGAGAAAATAAGAAATCACAAAAAAACACGCTCTGGGATTACGGAACCACTTAAAAATAGCGAGCCGTTGACCTCCAGCAGCACACAGCACTCCAAACATGGTAGTGGGACCAGTTTTCAGGCCTTTTACGAGCTGAGAGAGATAGAGCTGCACTAAAGAATAAAAACAGATCTGGCAAATGGCATTAACAAAAAATAAAAAACATCTGTCCAAACTTAGCCTCTGTTATCAGAGTTAAGCTTAACAGCAAATGTCAAATTTAGAGAAAATGGGGATGCATTTAAGCATTTATAGTGAATTTAACAACTTCAACTGATAGAGGTTTGCTATTAGTTGAACTTCTAAAACTGACATGCAGCAGTCAGAGACAGAGGTGTCTGTTTCTCCAGCAATGGCACCTAAATAGAGCATAAAGTAGCCTTTATTATGGATAAGAGGAGCAGAACCTTCTGGAAAACATGAACCCTCAACAGATTGCAGGTTACGGCCAACCCTCAAAAATGTAATTTAAATAACACTACTGCAAAACACAGCATTTTCATAATGAAAAAGTGGGTTAAATAGACTGAAAATCTTAAGTCCAGACATTTAGAGCTGGAGAGCAGCTGGTGGTCTGAGCAGAAAAGATGTTGAGAAAAGATTGGGGTTAAGCTCTAGGCTCAAACAGAAGAGGTCTGCATAATCACATTTTCAGCCATCAGTCTGAGCAGTAGCAGGAAAAAACTGGTACAAAATGGGTACTGAAAACACTGTAAAAGCTGTTTTATATGTCAGTAAAATGAGACAAAGATCCTGACGCAGCAACAAGCAACCACCAGTTTAGCGGCTAAAAGGTCAAAGCCGCACTAAGCTGACAACACCTCAGTGACTGCAACAATGACAGTGTACAAGAAAAGTCTAGCCATCAAATAAGCAGCATTTGGAACAGTCAGTCACCCATGTCATTTCCAGTCTTCAAATATTTTACCCGCATTAGCCTTTATTATTCCCTGCATGCAAGCGTATAACAAGTCTGCAACTGGCAAAAAACGCACAAGTAAACCAAAAACAAGAGCACAGTGAGGTTCAAAAGTTAAGAGTTATCAACCTCAGGTGTCTTTGACCAATTTTGTCATAAATTGCCATGTTATAAAGGTTAAAAATTAGTTACCTGATCGATTATTGCCTAGTGAACAAGCAAGTACTTATTGACCTCAGAAGTAAATAAGAGGCCAGATGAACATCAGGGCTGGTGGTTTATTACAACTTTCTGGATTACACTGACTGCCTCTGTTAATTATATAACACACATGACACACATGCATAGATGAGGTCAGAGGATGACAATACAACTTTTTTTCTCACATTTCAAACCCTTTAACCAACTCTTTCATGAATTCAATACGCTGCACAGTACATTAAGATAAAGATATAAAAGATTAAAATATCTATATTTTTAATATTTGTCAACCTAACATACAAATGCTTCTTCGACACCAATATTTCACTTGTTAACACACTACGTGAGACTTAATGTACAGTAATTAAGCAGTCAGTCAGCATGAAATTAAAAACTTGAGTGGACTTTTACTGCCAAAGCTAGCTTAGCTGAAAGAGATGCTACAGGTCACACTGACAGGCTCAATGTGGGGGGCTGTAAAGGTGGAATGTGACTTGAATTCTCGGTATGATTTATCCATTCCGAGCTGACAAAACCCCCCGGTAACCGACTACATGTGCTTGCAATTCCTTACTTTCTAGAAATTTCCCACAGGCAACGATTCAGATTCCCTTCAGAGAGACTGACCAACGGTAACCATTCATAATGATTGTCAAATATACGCACAGCGCAGTGAAATGTACACTATAGACGCCATTTTAAGAATGTCTGGAAGGCGTCGGTAAGGAGAGAAGACGTTGGGACTAAGTTGGGGTCGAGAGTGGGGGATTTTATCTCACCTTTTCGCACAGTGTTTTCACTTGTCCCTCCGACAGCTGCTTGCATTCGTTGAGCTGCTCGATCCACTGATCAATTTCTTTCGTGAACGCCTTTTCGTCCATTTCTGTGTGTTTTTGGGGGGTCGCTGCGGTTCGTTCGCCGACGCGTTAGCTGACTTCGGTTAGGAGACCTCTTCTTGAGACGTTCTCGTATCCCAGAGCTCACAAAACGGACACAAAAGGTGCTAATTGCCCTGTTGCTAAAAGACGCATGTAACTACCTCTAGCTGCCAGGTCGCTATGATTTGACTGGAACTGAAGGGAGGGAGAGGGAGGGAGAGACGTCAGTTTGATCCACCCTGTAAGTTTATTTGTGTGGAGCTAACTGCAGCAGAACACTACATTTCCGGTTGGGACTTTCAAAATAAAACCACTACTGCTGTCCTGGTGACAAGGGAGTGTGAGTTTACTCTAAAGAAAACACAACAGCAACCTTAACTTAAAGGTTGAAATGTTGAAAGTTGAGCATATGTATATAGTTATTCCTTTTTAGTGTTTTTTTTTAACTCAAGTTTATCATATGTGACAATTTTCTTCCATCCAAGCTGCATCTCAGACTGTTGAGGCTTCACAAAAAAATATTTTTTTCTTTTTCAGAAGAAATTTTTATTAGTATTAAATTGTGGGTCCGCAATATCTTTGATCCTGATGGTTTTTAACCTAACTGATGGCATGACAACCTCAGATGTTTAGTTTTTTTAACCCAGTAAAATAAAATTATCAGTACCTCAAATGAACAAATAAGCTTAATCTTTGATCAAAATAAGTGCGTAGCAGCCCTTGCTGTCGTTTTGTAGTGTCAGGATTACCTCATAATATAATACAATTTTGGAAAACTTTTCCTAAACTAGACCATTAAAGCACACAAACTGGAGTAACGGAGTTTTGTCAGTTTCCCACTCTTTTTTTTTTTGTCACTTAACTTCCGCCCTCGCTCGGGTTGATTGTGTCCGGCTTGACGTAGCAGCACCGCGCCGCTCGACACAAATAGCAACCGGTGACCGATGACGGCAACTCCGCTATTGGTTCAGGACGCTGCTTCCTCTGCAGTTCTATTGGCTCCCCGTCTAATAGAGAAGTTACCAACACATCACAGAAAGAATACCTCATCGCTCTCTGGAAGCCTGTTGTGAATTTCATGGTGTTGCAATGATGTAAGTGTTTCACATGGAGCCAACATTAGGCTAGGTAAACAAAACCAAGGACAGCAAGTAGCTTATCCATGTAACTGATACATTTGTGTCCAGAAGGTTCAGTTTTTATGTTTGTGAATGTAAGTAATTCAATTTTACAAAACATGGTTTAGTATTTTATGTAACATTATTAATTGATCCCATTCATCACTTTGATATTCATTCAATAGAAGTCTTATTTTTAGATGGGTAGGAAAGGCCGCAACCAGCAACATGTAATGTCTGTTTTGTTTTTTGTCTTTACTCTTTTGCCACATTATATAGCTTAACACCTTGTATTAATGGAAACTTGTGCAAGTTGTATGTGATCTATAAAAATATTATCTTATCAGGACATATAAACTCTAAAGTAGCTAACATTAACATTGGGACTGACTGAACTGACATGAGTTGATATTAGCAAATTTATTATTTTAAATTTAAGACTAAAAGAAATTTAATTTGCAAAATTATGCCTGTATATAATGAAAGTCTTTATGTTTACTGATTTTCCTGCTGAAGGGCAGATGATAAGATCGGTTTTGGTTGATGTCATTAAAAAAAAGCACAACAATACATCGCCAAGGAAATAAACAAAAACACCAGCTTAAGTTTATGTTGCATTTTCTGTACTGTGTACTTGTGTCTGACTCTATAGTGTGTGTGTGTGTGTCTGTGTGTGTGTGTGTGTGTGTGGGTAAAAAATTGACCCAAACTATAAGTTTCACAGTCCTTTTGGCCCACCATTCAAGATGTAAGCCTCAGTCTCTACCACAAAAAGATGCAGCACATCAAACAAAAGCGATGATCAAAGACTGAATCTGCCTTTCAGGGCTGATCCCTGATACACTGAGACATGTACAAGCATCACCTTAATTAATAATCATCTTTTCTCAAATCAAACCTGTTAGGTTCCTTTGTAAACCCGATGAAACAGGTGAGATGACAGAGGGTGACTAACAGTGGAGGAGGTGGGAAATATGCTCAAATTACTGCCTCTGCTGCCACATGAGATACAGTAGGCAGGTTACTTTCAAAGTGTGCAGAATTGTGATCAGGCCCACTTGCAGAAAAGTGCTCTTCTCATCATTTGCAACCTTTAAACATTAGGTCAAGATGTAAAAATAAACTTAATATTGTGAGTCATTTAAGTTATAACCACAGTTTTCTTGCAGATTACAGTTAAACTGTTATTCTACAGCCTCTCTGAAATCAAAATGAATCCATCATCCTCTTTGGTTTGGCTTTATTGTGAAAGAAATCCAATCTGTTTTCTTGCTATGGCGATCACAGAGGACGTGTGTGCCGTAACAACATATCTCTCAATAAGTTCTTTATTAAAAAACAAATAATAACAAATAAAATGTGCCGGGAAGAACTGGATGCTGCTGCACTGTGATTTTTTCTGTTTCTCTGATTGAACCACTTCTACAACAATAAAACATGTAATCAGCCACAAATATCAAGAGCGCTTTCCCTATAATTGAAAATCTCTGTTTGTAGATTCACAGCAAAAAAAAAAACAGGCAACAATTTCTGCTTTGCACCGACCAGAAACAAAGGCATCAGCTGCATCCTTAAAGCAAAAAAACAAACCAGTATCTCCCATCAGATCATTATTATCATTATTATTATCAGTCTTGGCCTTGAATTTCACATCATTCTTCTACTTATCTTCATCCTTTTACTCAGATTTATTTAATTATTAGATTTATTTATTTAAAAGAAACCATGGCCATGATGCAGTTTTCCACATCACATTTAATAGCCATCTGACTCATGATCAGCCTCCACTTGATCAAGTTTCAAGTCTCTTAAACAGTGACCCTGTAGCCTGTTTTAGATCATGATAAGCATTCTCTGGATCGTTGTTTTCCACATTAACATTTCATCGATCAGTTTGGAGGCGTGCTCACCTGGCCTTTCTGATTGTTTTGGCCCTGGTTTCCCCATTAAGCAGACCGGGCAAGCATCCAACCTGGCACACCCCAGCAGCTCATTCACCCTCCTCATGTGACCAGTCTGTATTTACCTGATCCCTTTGTGAGATTTTTAGCCGAAAAATCTTATTGCAGTCAAGAAAAAAAGAAAAAAGAAAGAGGTCACATCTCTTGTGACACAACAAGTTTGTTTTCTAGGTCTTGGTTCTTAATTTAACTTGATGATGCATGAGGGGAAAACTATAGATTCTTTCCTTTGTAATTAAAGTCAGTCTGTCCCTGCAATATAGAAAAAGTGAGGTTCCTTGAGGTGTTTTCTCCCCTGTCCTCTACTTTCAATTTATATCCTTAATTTTTGTGTGTCAGTGACTTGCATTAACATGTCATCTATAACTTTGCAAAATGTAAACAAAGCTGAATCATAGGAAACTGGGGATTACTCAGTTGGCTTTAGCTGTATTTTTTTTAGCGTTATCCAACCCCATGCGTGTCTCTGCTGTCCCAAAGGTTTATTTCTAGATGTGGGCGTGATGAGATGTTGACCAGCACTGCATTAAGGGGCAGGAGACAAAGGCTGAAGAGACAATACAGCTGCTTAATCCAAAATTACACAGCTCGCAGCTGCACTGTGGCAGGATGGAGCCTCTGTGAGCTCCAAAATGCCATTAAGGATCCACTGAATACTCGATTCTTTTATCGCCATCAATCAAATGGCTGCAATTCATCACTGGGCCTTAGTCTTTGATGTCGGTCCATCATTTGGGTACCTGCTGCTGCTGCTGCTCAACATCTAAATTTAAATGCTCTGTGTTTGCCAAGGAGGTTTGGATAAAAGCCCTTTTAATTCCAGGCGAGCAGATGCAGACAAGTTTGATGCCGATGCCAAGATATCAGTATAAAATGGCCTGAACCCTATTGTAAACAGCCCCAGCAGAGATATGTGTTTGTCTGTGATGTGGCAGAAGAAGAGATCATGATAGATGGGCTGTCTTGGAAACTTGGGTGATGATACTGTTTGCGGTATCAAAGCGGAGGATGAGAACAGAACCCAGGAAGGGGTTTGCATAACAGAAAATCAAACCCTGTTTACATGCAACAGCTTCTCACACATAGTCCACATAACATCACGTCAGCGGTGCATTGTGAAGTCATGTAATAATCGCCCTCTGTGTAACCTTGTGTAACTTTTAATTGGGAGAGAAAGACAGAGAGGAAACTTTTTGAATAAATTCATTGCAAATGAGACAAGTGTACAGTTAGGATCACTGCTGTTGCCATATGAACAACAGAAATCAATACAAAAAAGCAAAGTTAAGAAACACTAGTATTTGGGGCACATAAATATACATATAAAACATTATAAAGTACATATTGCAATATATTTTCAATGTTTATAAAGTCTCATCTTCATTCCTTTTTTAGTTTAATTTTTATGATTCGTTGTTTTTCCTCCACATTGTTTCTCCATCCACCGCGTGATGCTTTTCACGTGTCAGACTAAACATAGAGATGCAAATATAAAACAAAAAAAGAAAGAGAGGGAGCAACAACCTCTACCTCTCTCTCGCTCTTTTTCTTTCCACCAATTAGCATCTAGTACTGTGTCTCCAGGATACCTGAAACCATGACAACAGCAGGTTACTCTTTCCATTTGATATCTTGAGCTCCATCTTGTGTTAATAAAGAGAAAGTCCAGGCTGCTCTTTCATAGTAACTTTGAGGGAAATCTTTAGAAAATCAGTGTTTATTTAAGTGTGTCATTGGGAGCAATATTTAAACCTCTGTCATTATCTAAAATAGGGCAATGACTATAAGATGCTGATTAAAACTCTGAAAAAAAAACAAGTAAGCAACACCAGAGTTCAGTTATTTTGCAAATGATCATTTCCTCAAGGTCAAGAATGAGCTTTCAAGCTCAGGCAGCGACTCTTTTGGAGTGAATTAGTGGGACTCATAAAATTTAAGTGCAAGGTCAGAGAGTTGCAGCTCTGAAATCACAAATGAAGTGCTTCAAAGAAAAGAAAACAGGTCTCATGAGCTGAGTGCTCTCTCTCTCTCTCTCTCAGGCTGTATTCACATTAAACACACTTTGAATCATTGCTTATAATGTGTTACCTGTCCCTGTCTGCACATTTTCAGTTGCTCTACGATGTGATTTCAGCACATCTGTACTTGTAACAAACAATCCAGTTTCGCAAGCAAGGTTCTTCCATCATTTCTTACCCTTTTTCATTTTGTCCTGTCTTGTTTTGTTGTTGTTTTTTTTCATTTCAGAGCCTTGTACCAGTTCTTGTTCCCTAATGATCAAGAAGAAAATTAAACTGAACATAACTTGATGGTGAGTCAGACAAACAAACACTCCCCTTTGACATGATGAAACCAATAATCCAAGCCTCACAAGAGGTGGAGAGTCCAAAGTCTCGATTTAGACTTGATTTGAAAAGAGAGACGACTGACAGAAGGCAAGAAAAATGAACAGGCACAGTTTGTATTTGTGGTCTGATGCAGTAAACTCTGTATGTGTGTGTGTGTGTGTGTGTGTATTATTATTGCTCTCTGCCTTTTCATACTTACACCCCAGGGCTATGTGCAATTCCTTTGTTTTTTCATGCCTCACTGAAACCCTCTGCATAAACTTATTGCCACAAAAGTCCCTGTTGTTGCATCAGTAATGAATAATAAGCTGCGACTCATAATAATTGACAGTGATATGTCTGCATCTGCATTCGGGTTTGTGCATCTTCAAAGTTCCACATAACCTCTGATTGTAGAGATTTTCACAAGCTTCACCAGCAATAACATAACAACTACATGTGGGGGAAAAAAAACACTTGTGTGTGGTTTCTTTGATGACAGGGAGTACATGTACTCTGTTTATCTCCTCCTGTTCTCCTCCATTAGACACAATGTTTAATACTGGAACACTGCAATGAAGACATGTTGCTCCACATTACCAGGAGATTGGCTACGGCTATGTGATAACACGACCATGAGTCTGCAGCCACATAGGTGCCTATCAGATGAGTGATGTTATGACATAAATGCTAACATCAGCATGCTAACAAGGTCAACATGCTGATACTGAGCTTATGTACTTAATGTGTTAGCATGGTAACCAATAGTAGCAAATTAGCACTGAGCATAATATGAGTATAGCTAGGGTTGATACATGATGAAAGAGGAAAAACAGAGGCGTCATCAAAGTTATGATAATTCATTCTGTTGCTTACATGAATATTTGTATCAAAATTCATAGCATCCTATTTAATAACTGTAGAGATATTACACTATGGACCACAGTGGCAGACAGAGCAACACACACTGCCATCCATGGAGTTATTTTTACATAAACCAGATATTAAAGAGACAGTTGATTATAAAGCATGTGACAAAACTGCAGATTTTTCAGCTTAAAAAACAAACTCTTTTCTGTTATTAATACTTTCACGGTCATACTGTCTCATGAAAACACTGTCACATTTTGTCCATTTCAAATTAATCCGTTACATTAATCAATCTAATTTCCTCTCACTGACATTGAAAGCACCATTGCCCTTCACAGATACTAAAATTTGACCGAAACACTCCAGTTGGCTGCAGACTTGACTGACTGTCCAAACACTCACCCAGTCAGCTGTGTAATTTAATTACGGCTATCGCCTATGCAGATGTAGCGAGACATTGCAGCTCTAATGAGACAATTAGCCTGTACCATCTTAAAGCTTCGCTCCTCATTAGCGCTGATAGCTGTAGAACATGTTAATGGCTCCATCACGTCACCGCCCTAACACTCAGACTGGAGTCTTCCAGCCGTCGCCAGCAGGTTTTTGTGGAGACTAATGGATCATTAGAGTAAGACTGATGAGTGAGGTAAAAAGGCCTGAGTGACCTCTCCATCCACAGAACACGAGGGAGAGAAAAGGGAGGGCAGCCTACAGTAATGCAATACAAGATTCAACCACTCCTCTCCCTGAATGCTGAGAGAATAAATGGATATTTTACAACTGTTCAGCTGCAGGGAAAACATGATGAAACAATTCACTTCATTAATAGAGAGAAGATCCAGTAAATCAATGAAAAATACAACCATTTTAAATCCAGGATTATTCATGGTCTTTTACACCAAACTGAAAACATATGTTCGAAGTATTTCATTACAAACTATTATTAGTTATAAATGCACAAAAGCTTCAGCTAAACTAATAGTTTTTAACTAACAGGATAAAGAGAGAAACTGTATAACTCTGCTGTTATTTCATAGTTCATACGCTCCCAAAGTTTTCCATAAATCACATCTCCTTCATATATATTGTTTTATGTACACTATGTTGGTATAATATGTGAGGGAGAAAAACACCACAGTCTCTCTCAGTGTGTTAGCGAGAGAAAGTAATGCACCATTTCTCTGCCCTTTCTATTAAAAGCACCTGAGCTCAGCAGTGATACTCTCTTCCTGCCTATTTTGGCTGGATCCAGGCCTTTGTCCAGCCACTGACAGACAGAACAGACAGACTGACAGACACTGGGGCCTTTTTTTCCTCTACAAAGCAGCCAGAGAGAGTTACAGAGCAAAACTGTCGCTACTTTAAAAAGAACAAGCTAAAAAAGATTAAAAACCTTATCCATTACAATCAGTTTCTTGGACTTCCATGAATAAACATGCTTTCACTGTTTCGCAGCTGATGAATTCAAGCTTTCCAATGGTACTGAAATCCCATAAATAAACTTGTTTCCTCCCTGAGGAGCCCAGCAACCCATGATGTAAATGTGTTTTGCATTACATAAAGATCATGCTTTTCATTCCTGACTCTTGGGGGAGCCAGCAAAGACAAACGCTGCAGCCAGGCCCTTTTGTTTCTATGTGACCTACATTCTCACAGTAGTTAAACACCATCAGGACTGTGGGTCTATTGATAGCTGCAATCTGGACTGGCACTAGAAAATGGTCAAGAGAATGATTAAGCTAGATTAAATAGACAGTTATATTTGCTGGAGCTTTGAGTGGGATTTCACCGAAGCCCTGCAGTGGGACTTGTGCACCAGCTAACTAAATGTGTGAGTCACAGTATTGAGCTGTGCATGTGATCCCAGTGCTGATCGATTTCTGCATCAGTCTCTTTTATTTAGAACTCAAAGGAGACCAGGAAGTTATGTAAAAGTCTGCAGAAACTTTGCCATTTATGTGTATAGATTAATGTGGATCCTGCTAAAACCATGTAATCAGGCTGCTTACATCATTCTATAAAGAAACTTTTACCTATTTTCCACTTTGGTCATCATAGACATTCAAATAAAAATACCTAAATGATGACAGAGCACATTAGGGATTAAACTAATGACTATTTTAATCAGTTAATAAGGCAGATTATTTTCCCAATAAATCCTTTGACCTATTAAATGTCAGAATGTCAGAGTCAGAATTAATTTCAACAACAAATGTAGCTATGAATCAGTATATAATCTCTGAAATCTTATTCTGCAAAGATTCTGACACGCCTCTCTTGATGCCAGTAAAATCTGTGTACTCAACAAGTTATTACTGATTTATGAAGGTGAATTTAAACCACAAGGCAAGTCAATTAAAATGCTCAAGCATGAAATAAAAATCAAAACAAGAGATGAGAGGAGTAGTTGGGGAAAAATTAGACTCGAAAAGGAAAAAAAACAAAAGAAAGATAAGAAGGAGAGAACAGGAAAGAAAATAATTACAGGAGAAAGATTTTGGAAATGTAGAGGGAAACCAAACACAATAAGAAACTCTATTAATTTGTTTGCATCAAAAACAAGAGCACAACCAAGCAATTAAAACACACTGTGAAAATGTCCTACGGCAGTGGGAGACAAATATTTTTCTTTGTTTCTCCCTGAATGCAGGCATAATGACACTAACACAGTGGTGTGTTTACATGGCGCTTGTTGTATTTGCAGTATTCTCCAAATCATAAAAAACCGTGCAAGCATGAAAACAAGTATGGTTAGTGTTATCTCATGTTATTTGTAATTTTCATGGACCACTGCTGCACAAACATACACACACACACAAGCACACACACACACACAAACACACACACAAACACACAAAAGGGTCTGTGATCACATATCAACAAGTATGAATGAGAGGGAGGCATGTAAATGTTTGTCTTTCTGATTCTTTTTTTTTACTATTCTACTCGATTTTTCTTTTTGAGTCCTCTCTCTCAATGATTTACCGTTGCTTTGCACTGAATGTACTTCCTGTTAAATTTGACATTATTTGCAGAAAATATCAACTCTCACGCACCATAAGTAAAACATTATCATAAGTTATCCACTCAGTGCGTTCCAACATTTTTATGTGCTATAATTTGGATCTTCCTTTCCTTATTCACTTTATCCTCAGTTAATGAGTTCCCACATTGCCTCGTATAAACCTCCTGAGAGCTCGTTGCATTTAGCTGTAGGATATGTGTGTAGTGTGGCGTAGTAAGGGAGAAATTTATGAGATAAGATGTATACACACACAAGAAGTATACACAGACTGCCTTACTCAAAGGCAGCTGTAATTACTGTACTTACACGTGTAGCCTGTTTTAATATGTGAATATTTTACTCTTTGCCTGAACCAGTCTGCAGGGATACTGCGTAGCCAGATCCCAGGTTCACTATAATATATGAAATGATATCTTACAATGCCTGCTGTTGTAAAGGGTTAAGGCTTTAACCTCCAGTCTTAGTCTCTTTTCAGCTCCAGCATGAGCAAAAATTCTTCAATTTAAAGTTTAAGTGTATTTTTCTCCAGTTGCAAAAGCCAGTACCCTGCTAAATTTTCTCCCATGGTTAATTAAGATGCAATAAGAGATGCAAAAAAGTAGGCTATAAGCATCATAAGATTACCTTACACTTACATGACTACATGACACACTGTAGGGACTATTCTTATGCATGGATGTTACAGTGATACTAGCTACAAGAGACTAAAAATATCTTAATATCAGCAATGCAGAAATACATTAAACTCCTGCAGGAACATTACAATGATATAGCATATTTATGTTTATGTGTTACTTAATGGGTTTTTAAACACTCTGCAGATGTTCTAATAGAGACATTGCAAGTATAGGATTTGAGTATTTCTATATGTCTCTAGGGATGATGATAACATAACTGGTTATCTTTGCCTGCAGCATATTAATACTGTATTTTTTCAGATATTTTCCGTGACTGAAGTAAAGTTAGATGTATCATTTACCACATGCCAGCAGAGATATATTTAGATTTCACTTGGAAAGCTGTTTAATTAACGTTTTTCCATCGACATCGTTTCTGACATAAATGGAGCTGTGCGTTTATTGGCCAACACTGTAAGCAACCGACGTCACCAGAAATCGCTAGCTAGCCAGTTGTTTTGGGAGAAGAAGAAAAAGGGCTACAAGCGGAAGACATACCGGATTTGGTTTTCGGCTACTGTTCTGTTTATGGTCAAAGTTTAATTTTTTTAAAAACACATTTTGAACAATGTCGACCCCGGCAAGGAGACGGCTTATGAGAGATTTTAAAAGGTACGGTAACGTTTTGGCAGTCAGCCCCTCTGTTTGTGTGTGTGTAGCTAGCAGCGTTAGCCCGATGAAGCTGTCGGCAGCTAGCTTAGCTTAGCGTTAGCTGTTTTTGAAAATGTTACAGTATAAAGAGCTTGAAATGAGTTATTGTGACGTGAACTAGTTAATTTATGAGGTTTGTATCCTCGCATGGGCTCAATGGGATTGACAGGGGCACGATAATATGTTTTCAGTTTAATTTGAAAATATTCGAAAATGGTTCTTTGATTTTATGATGTATTTTATCCTGAGATTAACGTTGGTCTTTATGTTTTTCCTGATTTGTTTGCTTGTTTTTTTGGGCTGTTAACTTCGGCTAGCCTTTTGTTACCTGAGTTGGTTAAATATGGCTCATTAACAATTCAACAAACCATTTGTCTTGCCTCAAATGGCCTTGATTAGAAACTGATTGTGAAAGGTCTTGTCCTAATTTCTCCTCATAGTCTTCAGTCTGTGGGTTTAAATTCAGTTGCTAAAGGGCAACAAGACAGCCAGCATTATGGTTTCAATCCCTTGTGGTAGCAACGTGGCTCTCAGGTGTTGCACAACCTCATGTGTGTAGTCAGGGGGTGCTCCTTCTCAATATTTAGGATGTTAAGATATGTGCCTGCAACCTCTTCTTCTTATTGGATTCTTAAAAGTTGGTATATTTAAACAAGCCTATTGTGTAAGCGATTATGTAATCAAACTTGTGTTGTGAAGACAACAAAGATATGTTTGTGTTTCCTGGGAGAGTCACACCTGGCAAGGTGCTGCTTGTCATACCTCCTATCTGTCTGCTGCCCCCAATCTGTTGGCTTGCTCCATATGGCATCCTTGCGTGTGTTTGTGTGTCTTTCACACACACACACACACACCTGTCAGTGGAAAAAAAGATCCTAAGCTATTTTGCTAAGAACAGCCAATGAAGCAGGGCAGATAAAGTGTCACAGTAACTCTACTCTACTGTGCTAGTCCCCAGGTGGTTCACTGTCGCACACCGAGGCAGAGAAAACACAATAGCACATTCTTGGAACTGCCTCTCTGACCTCATTAAGGCAGACTGGTTGAAATCTTACCTTTTGTGATATTACTTAACCTGCTTTGTATGAACTCTTAAGTATGATTATTGCTTAATGTGTCTTGAAACAGAGCAATACTTGTTTTTTTTGCCTCAGTACCTTAGATTAGGGCTGGGCAATATGGCTCAAAAATTACATCATCTGTATTTTCAGGTTAAATGGCGATATACAAGATACATTTTGGTAATTTTTATGAAGTGATCTAAATGTTCAACTGTAAGTCACATTTGAGATGTCAAGATGCACTTTTATTAAGACAGACTATGATCAAAATAAACTGCAAAGACAGTATTTCCTTCCCTTTTTGAAAATATACAGTTTCAAAACATATAAACAAAAAATTCTATGAATTACTGTTCATAGGGTCATAGGAGTGCTATGCAATATAGACCGAATCAAATATTATATTTTTTGACAAATACCTTTATTGCTACGATTGTGTAGTAATGTTAATAATGTTGCTGCTTTCACTGAATATGAGATTTTTGAAAAATAATAATTAGTAAAATTGAAATTAATATAAAGTAAATCAAGTTGGATATTAGAACACCTATGACCTTCTAGTAAAGTCAGAAAATTACATCACTTTACGTAAGTGCAGACTTTAAAAGTAGACAAAGAAAGCACTTGTGTCATTTCATTTTATATAACAATATCCAAACCTAAGAATAAAAGACGACATCTAGTCTCATTTTTCCAAGCTCTCCCTTGGATGTGAAATGAAATGAGACTTTGGTGTTGAATAACTTAGTAGGTTTCATTCAGTAACAAATCATTATCATTTCTCTCTCAGATTTATTGTTAGACATGACTAACATTGGGAAGCCAACAATTATCACCTTACACTCATGGTGGTTTGTAAGCCACAGTACCTAAAAGTCTTGTTTGGGGACATAATGAGAAGATTGCTCAAGCTAGCTTAAGTGGGCTTAAAGCACTTTTTGCTTAGTTTAAGTCTTGTATACATTGAGAGTTTGTTTTGCATTTAGTTTGTCGTTCTGTAACCATTAATGTTTGATCTCACCAAACAGAATTAATGTAAATCTTAGTAAAACAAGTTGCGTACATAAGGTATACCAGTTACTGAACTGACTATTATATAGAGTGTTATCTTGACCGCAGGTTTTTGGGCATGTCACTTATAACAGGAATTATACCGGTGCCACATTCAGCAGTTATTTTTATTATCAAGTCATCTGCTGGTTACTAGTTTTAATTAGTTTTTCGATCTGAAAAGTGTAGGAAATGTTTAGTTTACAAGAGTATAAAATGGGAAAAACTGCAAAACCTAATTTGGGAGAGGCTAGTGAGATAAGAAAACAATATGTGTGAGGACACTCTTAGCTCAAGACTACCCACAACTCCCCCTAATGCTGTCTGCAGACTATCAGTAATCCCCAGTTTTTTGGAGTAAAATAAAGTAACTATCAGTCATTCTGGTAGGGAAAATGAGTGGCGCATCTCTCCACCCACAGAGAGCTCAGGAAGATTACAGTAAATGAGGTTAATTGCAGTGGGTTGGTCTGCGGCTAGGGACATGGATCTACACTTACAAAGAGACACACAAATCAGCCCTACCTTGTTTTATGGCTGTAAGCTCCTATTAAATCAGCATTTATACCAGACATGGGATTGTAGGCCTAAGTTTGTGGTGATTCTGGATTTGGTCTACATGTATTGGTGATCAGAAGCAAGACATTTAACGTGACAAAACAATGAACTCTGTGTTTTACCAGGGGACCCGGCGGTAAATTGTAGTTTAATCTTAGAAGTAAGGCTCATTTCAACCTACTGCTTTTATTTAACAGACTTAATCCACCACCTGCTTCAGAACCTACACTGATCAATAGTTGAACTGACCAAAGGCTGTTGTCGGAAACTTGGCAGTTGTGTCTTCGGTTTTTGCATTTCCCTTCAGAAAACATTTGTTCAAACAGCTTTGTGCAGTTTTCTTTATGGAGCAGGCACTAATGATTATTTTCATAATTGATAAATCAATCTTTGATTATTTGGGGTTGTCTGACAGGTCTTTTTACCTGTAAAAAGTTCCCATGTCATATTTCTAAATTGCAAATCAGAAATTCTGGATCTTTGTTTACTGCTGGATATCTTTTTTGCTGTTGGTCCTACCAAGCAAGTTATGTGCTCTGACACTTTTCAGCTGCAGAATGTCAATCATCAATCACAGAAATAACCTTAAGTTTAAGCTCTACTTTTATGCATCATTTCCTGATATGAATAAAACTGATGAATTTTTGCCTTTTCTATGTTTCATGTACAATTAATCTTTTATTTTGACAGTCTTTTACATTTTTCTATTTGTTGATAAAACAATTAAATTTCATCACTATTTCTCTGAATTCAATATTCTGGAGTTTGAGTTCCTCCAGGTGACATCTCTTTCTTTGTCTTCTTCTGCTGCTGCTAACTACCCTATTCTTCTATTTATTGCAAACACAGCAGTGTTGCTGCTGCTGCTGAGCATGTGTAAAACACATCACCTCCTCTGCACCAGATTGATTTTCCTGGGAAAAAAACCAGAAACTGAGTGTCCAGAGGTTTTATGAACCAGGTTTCAGCTTGGCCATTAGTGTTTCATAAAGATCAGTGGTGAATAATAACAAAACAAATATGTATTGATAGAAAAACATCTGGGTATTCTCTCTTTCGGGGTTTGTGTATTTGCCTGCAATCTATTCATGTAGCCTGGCTGTAAAAACATTAGTTAGGAGTCATTTGAGTCGAAGGTCAGTTAAAGGGCTTAATACTACCAAGTCTTTGATGCTCACTGAGGTTACAGTCATGGTACAATACGGCCTCAGAGGAGTGCTAAATGTATAGCCTATATTAAATGACATGTGACGGCAGGATGGGCAGTGTGCAGTTGATCCTGTAGGGATGGCTGTCTATTGAAGTTGTGTTGATACAGCAGTTCGTGTTTTGACTGATAATTACCCTGCAGTCAAGGTGTTAATTGAAATCCTCACACTATGTCCCATCCTTGTCTCTCCCTCTTCTTTCTCCCCCATGTCTGTTTATGTCCCCATTTAAATCCATCTTTCATCTTTTAATGCTGCTTTATCTCTTCGTCTCTTCTTGCCTCCCACCATTCCATTCACCATTTTGCTTGTTCTCATTTTTCTTTGTCTCTCTTTTTTTCCTTTCTTTCTGTTTTCTTCAACCTTGATTCCTGCTGCCTTTCTTTTTATCCATGTCTTTTTTTTGCTGTCCTTTTCTCTCTTTTTCTCGCTGTCATTCCATCGATGTTTCCCTTTGTTTTTTCTCTTACCGTGTCCCTTTCTTCTGTCTTACACAGACTTCAAGAAGATCCTCCCACCGGTGTGAGTGGAGCACCATCAGAGAACAACATCATGCTTTGGAACGCTGTTATTTTTGGGTGAGTCATGCTCTAAATCCAACTCCGCCCTGCTGTCTTTACTGTGATTGTGATGCACGGAGTCCCCCCCACCCCTTTGGAATATTTAAATATTTTTGATTACTGCTGTGATTGTGGCACAAAACAGTCTGACAAATCAGCAGACCCAGGCGATTTTTGATAGAAGAACTGGCTGCAAGACATTATTGGTACTGAAGTCGATGAGTCAAGTAAGGAGAGGAAGAAAGACAGAAAAAAGTGTTGATAAAACCCAAACCAAAAGTGGGACTTTTTTGCTCTGATATGTCTTTGTAAACTCATTTAAAAGGTAGCTGAAAGGAAAATAAAATAATAATTACAGGAAAACTCCAGAATTTTCCAGAACGCATATTAGTTGAATGAAATTTACAAGTCACAGCAAAAAAGAAAAACATTAAGAACACAAGCAAAAGGCAAGCAATACCTGTAAGTAATTGAAAACTCAACAGGAAGCAACAAGACACAACAAATAGAAACCAGATCAACACACCGGGGTTAAGAATAGAAATAGCCTTTCTGATAGACCCTCACCTAATTCAAAGTCAGGCTGCTGGAAATGTAAAAAATGTAGGCAGCTGATTTAATTGGTCTCTTTATACAGACTGTGTGACTGTGAAGAGCTGAGTAAATAAAGCCTCTGGTGTCTGTGCAGAGCAAGTCCTTCAAGGATAGATGGTAATGGTTATGTTTTTCTGCAAGCCAGAACCTCTTTGGTATCAGTGGGGATGTTGAGAATTTGGGAATAATTTTATTGCCCTCTCTCTCTCTCTCTCTCTCTCTCTCTCCCTCTCCCTCTCTCTCTCTCTTCCTGCCTTCTGCAGGCCTGTGGGAACACCGTTTGAAGATGGTGAGTTCTCCATTTTGATTTATCTTCTTTATAAAGTCTTTGCTCACAGGGTGCATATTTTTCCTAGCTTTGGATTTAATCCAACTTTCTCCTGCATTCTTATAATTGTAACATTGCATCATTTAATCCAACTATTACAGCCCTCTGGCAATGTGTTGTAACACACACGGTTGTTACACACTCGAGCAATCAATTACAAAATCATACAAACTCATAAAAACAAACCTTTCCGCACCTGTAAACTGATCATTTTATTTTACCTCGCAGTTTTATTGGATACATACATGAAGTACGATAGTGTCTTTACTTTTCAAGCACATAAACACGCACACTTTTTCTCTCATAAACTTTCCTTACTTTAATATATGACTTAGGCCAAGCAAGAAAAATGCTTACTTAGGGTTTATTGTTTTCTCTTGTTAGTCAGCTCCCTTCCCTTTTCTGCTTTTAGCCTGCAAACTTGACATCTCTGCCTCAATGAAGGATTAGCTTCTCTTTCTAGTCAAGCTGGCAGTATTTTTAGTAATGTAATTGTTTCTCTGGCTTTCTCCAACCCCCTTGATCCCTCGTATCTGTATTCTTCTCACAAAATTACTTGTGTGCACCCCTCACACACTCTCTCCCTCCCTCCCTGTCATTTCCTCTGTCTCTCGCCCCTCTCCCCTCCCCATATCTGTCTCTGCAGGAACGTTTAAGCTCCTGATAGAGTTTTCAGAGGAGTATCCAAACAAGCCTCCTACAGTTAGGTTTGTCTCCAGAATGTTTCACCCAAATGGTAAGTTGTACAGTTTCCCTGACAAGCTCCAGCATATTCAACCATGCATTTGGAAAAAAAAGATACATTTCTGCTAAATTCATAGCAAGTGTCTGAGGAGATTTATGAAGAACAAAATGTTTTGACTTAAGATGCAGCCCTTTTGGCACAGATTTGGCCTCCATTAAATCAAACCTTCAAGTTCTCCTTACCACCTGATTTAGGCAGTTTCCTTTTATTCATCTCCTTTTCCAGTTAATTATTAAACTGAATTCAGTAGGTAAATTAACTGAGGCTGGCAGTAAATCTAAATATAGCAGATCTGTTTTGTTTTGTGCTTGTACAGCTAACATGATGGATTTGCAACCAATGGATGATCCATTTGCTTTCGATGGCAGATTTGATTTTATTAGAGTTCTTTGGGCTGCACAGTTTATCTTTTCAATGTTATGTGTTGTAGTTGCTGATTGTACCACTTCATAAGCTCTTTGCTCATAAAAGACTTGCAGCGTTTTATAGTTTACTGCAATGTGAGAACACAGCACATTTGTGTATCATTTAGATTAAGGTTACAAATTTTCAGTCATCTGGATTCATCTTCTTCTGTATCTGTTCTGTGTTTACCAGTTTACGCAGATGGCAGTATATGTTTAGACATTCTTCAGAACCGCTGGAGCCCCACATATGATGTGTCGTCCATACTCACCTCCATCCAGGTTGGTTTTTGTCCATTTTGCTTGTACTCCACTTTCTTTAATTCATGTCTTACATAAATGCATTGGTCTGAGTGAAATGATTAAAGTATTACCCGTTATTTGACAGATGCTCATGAGATCACATTCAAAAAAATCTCTTCCAGTCATTTACAGCAGCTGATAAAACCTGTGCTGAAATGCTTTCGCCACCTGCATTTGTAGAATAAAATGTGATGGTTGGGAGACATTCAAATGTTTCAACTTGCACTTCAAGAATCTCATCTTATTTCAGTGGAAGTTAATTATCATATCAAATTATATTTCAGTGCTTCATCCCTTTTTTGTACATAAATTTAATACAAGAGGAAGCTACATTACAGTGTCTCTGTTCCAAAGAGAGTGGAAACATCAGGTATCAAAGATCAGAATCAATGTAAAATAATATTCCAGAATAGTTTATCCACAACATTTTGCTGTACATATTGCATTACACACACGATATCTTTATGTTCCACCTCATTCAGAGAGTTTGTCCGGATTATTTAATGCTGGCTGGAAAAAAAGAAATGTGTTTTTTAACGTCACTTCTTTTTATTTTACTGCAGTCATTGCTGGATGAGCCAAATCCCAACAGCCCGGCCAACAGTCAGGCCGCACAGCTCTATCAGGAAAACAAGAGGGAGTATGAGAAGAGGGTGACGGCCATCGTTGAGCAGAGCTGGGTGGACGTCTGAGCTTCTCTCACTCTCTACTCCTTCCTCTCCATCACCCTCTCTTCATCATCCGAGTACTTCAGTCTTTCATTTTTACCTCATCAAGAGAAAACAGCAACTATATCAGAACTATCAAGTGCCACCCTGAAAAAAAAGGAATAATAAAACAACCAAACCAGAATGGACATTAACTTGCTTGCCAATACATTTGAGGAAAACGAGGGAGGGGATATCAATCTTATATTTGTGTTTCTTGTCCTTAATTTTACTTTTTTTTATTGCATGATGTGAAATAAGTTATTGCTAACAGAATTTGTAATATATCTTTGTTGTTTGGTTGGATTGATGCTGTTAGTGTTTGAGTTTTACAGGTTTTTTTTTTTTTTCCTTTTGAAATTTTTCCTTGTTTTGTAATGTCTGCTGATGTGCACACATCTTGGCTGTTTGGAAAAGGCTGGTTGATGACCAATTTAGCATATTTTGATGATTTGATTATGTCTCAGAAGAAAAACGACAGCGAAAAAAGAGGCTTTCAGAGTCGGTGTTGTCATTATACTTCAAGTCAGCCACAGACGCAGCTGATAAAGTACATTCTGTGATCTGTTCCAGCATTTCTGTTATTTTAAGAGACACTTTAGGTTTGGGCTCACAGACGTCACAGGCTGCAAACAGCGCCAAGTCTCCCTAGCACTGGTGAATCATGACTCCCTGGCTGGGCAGCTCTGAGCTCTCATTTTAATAATTTCTGCTCCAAGGTAGAAGATTACTTTGGAGAGGGGGTGTCATAAGAAAGTAAATATTAACACCATGATGGGACAGGACAAACTTGGACTGTGTGACTGGATATCTTGACTGAATCAAGGAAATACTGTATTCATTTCAATCAACTTTTATTCTTTTTTTCTTAAGTCAGTTAAGAGAGTCGGTCTTTTCACAGTTCATCCCATGTTAGTGTATAAAGAGCACAGGAACCCCTGAGCTCAGGAATTCAGCAGTGTTTTTTTACTTTAAGATTGTCTTGAATGGTGGTGCTATATCATTTTACTTACAGTCCATTCATGGCTTATAGGAGACAGAGGAAGGAAGTAGAGACCTGTGGAGAATCAAAAACTGACATAAGATGTGTTGATATGTCCAGAAAAACATGATGTGCTTTTACGTCCTGTTCCTCTCTCTCTCTCTTTTTTTTTTTTATAATTCTCCTTAATTAGTTAGCACAATTCAAAATTGAACTTAGAAAGTAAAAGACAAGTGCACAGCTGCATTTAAAAATCAGCTTGGACTGGTTTTCTGGTTTCACCCTCCCCAGAAAGTAAATCACTTTACGCTGCTTTGTTGCCTGTGACATGTAAGCGTGAATTAAGTGTCCATGCTTTTGATGCTCCTCTTAAAATAACACTGCTGACACATAAAATAATCAGTGAGCAGAGGATAAAAGCAGTACAGTTCATTGCATATGCAGTACTTTTTTTTGCGGGAGAGCACTTGAAACGGGTTTGATAGCGAAAGTTTGACCCCTGTTTCAACAGTATGACATCAGCTGTTTTTTCAA
>JAQMCX010000012.1:18194643-18215971 GCA_029814765.1 Acanthurus leucopareius
CTTGCTTGTGTTGTACGTCGCTTTGGACAAAAGCGTCTGCTAAATGAAATTGTAGAATTGTAGAATTGTAGAATTGTTATAAAACCTCCTTCCTCATCCTCCTCCTCAGCCTACGGAGCTGTTGCCATGACAGCATTATTCCTCCTCCTGACCCCCCCACTACCCCAACCGTCACCACAACCAGTCGGCTCCATGTCTCATTTCCATGCTGCCAAATATAACAGACAGACGGACGGACGGGGGGAGGGAGAGAGACATGACGTGTGTGTGTGCGTGCGTGCGTGTGTGTGTGCGTGTGTGTGTGTGCGTGCGTGTGTGTGTGTGTGTGTGTGTGTGTGTGTTGGAGACTGTTTCTCACCATCCAGGTCAGCTGTAGAATGATTAGACCATCAATCAACCAGACCGATATCATCTAATTCCTGTCTCTCACACACACACACACACACACACACACACACACACACACTCATCATTATCATCATCATCACTGCACACAAGCCTGAATTGTACACACCAGCCAATAACTGTGTGTGCCTCTTGCACATATTCAAGCACAGATGCACGTACCATGCTCTTCAAACTCTAAACAAACTCTTACACACACACACACTCTTATACACACACACATACACTCACACACACACAACCCTCCGCCTGCTGGAGATGAGTCATGGTGTGTGGGGGCATAACAACTCTCTCTCTCTCTTTCTCTCCCTCCATCCCCTCTCTGTCTTTCAAATCTTTCCTGATGTAGAGCTATCTTGTTCTCCATCATCCTCTCTCTCTTTCTCTCTCACTCACTCTTTCTATCTCTCTCTCTCTCTCTCTCTCTTTTCCTCTTCCTCTCATCCTTCCCCTCCCTTGAGACTTGCCTCGCTCGCCTAGAGACAGTGGTTGTTTACAAGGCAAGTGAACAGGGATGAGAGCTGTTTTCATTTTGCATCTGTTTTTCCTGACAGCCCCTCCAGCCAATCATCGGCATTTCAATCACTCCATCCCTTCATCTCATCCCTTTCTTCTTTTAACCTTCTTTCTGTTCCATCCTTTCGCTGCTCTGCTACTCCCCAATGTTTCATCTATCTCTCCATCGGCGTTTCCCCCTCATCATCGCCTCTTCATCATCTCTAAATTCAAGATTTTGCTCTGATTCCTCTCGTTATCCGTCTTTAGGAGCACAGACAGGCGGGAATGTGTGTGTATGTCACCATGTGTATCAGCTCTCCCTTGACAACATGCCATGTGAAACTCGAGCACGCAGACCTCTTAAGCCCACATGCGTACATAGGCACACGTGTGTATGGGTGGGAGTGTATCGCGGCGTGTGTGTGCGCGGCGTGTGTGTATTTGTGTCTGCTGCGTTAAGCGCTGAGCCCTGATTGGCTGGGAAAGGGGGTAAGGACCTCCACGTGGTGTGTTGTATCGCATTAGCAGCTACGTAGTGAAGAAGAGGAGGAGGAGGAGGAGGAGGAGGGAGGGGGAGTGTTGTTCATGAATGGACTGCTGACGTCACATTAACTGTACCCTCAATCCCCCTCACACACACACACACACACTGACATATGCACATACATATTACCCTCCCCATATGTACACATACATGTTTTTAAACAAATGTCTGAAAATGGCTGCAGGGCAAATGAGTGTGTGTGACTCAGAAATATGTGTCAGATAAGAAGGATGGGAACCAACTGAGCTGAAGGATTTGTGTGTGTGTGTGTGTGTGTGTGTTGATGTGTGTGTGTGTGTGTATAGCCGCCTGCAGGCGAGCTGGCTAGCTGTCATGTCACCAGCTCTCTGCTGCGCTCTGCTTTGCTTACTAACTAACTAACCAGCATGTTGGCCACAAAGGTATTACTACTAGCTGAGGAAACTTTGTGTGAGAGTGTGTGTGTGTGTGTGTGTGTGCGTACTTCTGTGTGTTTCTATAAGTGTGTATCTCAATGTGTTTTGATTCTGTAAGTTGAGAAAAGCCAGAGATTTCGTTTCCAACGTCAATATTAGAGGCTAAAGTCTGTGTTATGATTTCCCTTTAAATCATCCTCTCTTGAAAAACAGATATACAAATTATTTTCTTGATGAAAATGACTTGATACCTGTAAATAAAGGACAGCAACGCTGATGTAGGAAAACAAAGATGACACAAACAAGCAGGCAAACACCTGCCAGAATGTTCAGGATCCATCCATATCGGGAGGAAACTGTGGCTAAATAACAACATCATTTTGGCCATTTTAGTCAAATATTTGCAGGTAAACATCAGAAAAATGATATTGGTCCATGTTCGGTGTGTGTTTATTTGTGTATGCTTTGCTGTGTGTTTGTGGGATTGTTGCTGTTTCCTCACATGCAGTTTTTCTCATGTCTTACAAGCTTTGCAACATGAAACCAACCTTGTGGTGGATTAAAGGCTGCAGGCATGTTTGTGTGCATTAGCCCGTGTGTGTTTGCTTTCTGTAGATGACCCTGCTGTGGTCAAGAACCTCATTAGTGGGTTCTTGTGTGTGAGTGTATCCATGCTAGCCTGCTGTTCAGTGGGAAGGAGGTGACGTCAGGCTTTGGATTTCTATTTTTTTCCCATGCCACTGTTACTCAGCCTTGTTAGTAATGGAGATAATTGCAAAGTCCTCACACCTGCACACATCGCTGGAGATGAGGGATGTTAATATTTCACATATTTAACTGAGAGATTTTTTGCGGGAGTAATTTGAATTTGCTTCATGAACCTTCATCCTAAGAGCAGTGAACGTTTTTGATGCAGCAGATGGTTTTTCAGATGAAATTAATGATCCATTTTTTGTCACAGTTCACTGTGAAGTCTGTTGTTGTTGTTGCCACAAAGTTGTTGATATCAATAGAGCATATCTAACCAAACTTATGTTTCGTTTCCCTTATTTCGTTTCCTCTGTAAATGAGACATTAGATGCAGCTGTAAAGTAGGGCAGTCAGCATGATTTATTATGGATTTTTACAGGAATTATTTATTAAGGGCAAATGCTGAATAATTCTAGACTCAGCTGCTTTAATGTGAGGATTTGATTAATGGAGCATATTTAGGTTTTTGATTGTTCAGACAAAACGAGCTATTTGAAAAATGTCGTTTCCTTTGTCCCAGGTTCTTGTGAATTGTAAAGGGTGATTCTGTCAATTTTTTTTACATTTATAGACCAAATAGCTGAGAAAAAGTTGTTAGTTGCAGTACAAGAGCAGCTTTAGGTGAAATATTTTGCTGTTTCTTAAAAGAGCAATGTGTAATACATGGCAACCTATTTAGAGTAACTCCAAACCAGTAGGGGGTAGCACACAGTCAGCAGCTAACGACTCATTGCGCTCTTTGGGGTTGCTATCCATGGCTTTGGCTAGTAGCTGCCATAAGCTAGCTAGCAAAGCTAGCTATGCAGCTAGTAGCTTGATTGCATGCTATTAGTGTTGGTCAGATGGACGACATGACTTTCATGTCATGTGATTTGGGTGGGGTTGTGGAAGATGTGTGTGTGTGTGTGTGTGTGTGGGGGGGGGGTGCTAGTGCACAATGATAGAAGACTTTATTTTAAATATATTGATTTCCATCTGCCACCCCCCCCCCCGCCCAAAAAAAGTTATCTTTTCAAACTTTATGTTCCTTAAACTTCTCTTGATGTTTGTTATTTACCATTATCTGCCTTCTTCTTTTATTAACCCAAATGTCAGACCATTCTCTCCGTCTGCCAGCTCACTCCTACTCTTCTTTAGAGAAAAAATATAAAAAAAAACACTCTGTAGGCTGTAAGAAACAGTGATGGACAGGCTGACAGATGCTGCCTGAGCTCCTGATGGGAAGAATTTCAGGAGTTGGTGTGCTGTTGTGTGTGTTTGTGGGGAGAGAGGGCGAGTAAACAACAGAGAGAAACAATATGTCAGAGCTTCCTTTGCTGTTCGAACACCCGGTTATCCAAGATGGAAATGAGCTTCTGATTCATTTCATTTGTGCTTAATATGAATTCAGAATTTGTCTTAAAAAGTGGCTGTTCAGCTCAGTTTGGGGACCTTAGAGTCAAAGTTTGCAGATGGATAATTAGTCAAGGATAATACACAGAAAGGGAGTGAAAGCTAGTGAGGAATGATAGCTGAAGAGAGGGATGGAGAGAGAGGAGGATATCGGCAACAAATGAGAGAAGCTGGAAGGTGAAGCCAGCAGGGACAGAAGGTAGAAGAGAGGAGGAGATGCAGAAAGTGCAGGATGAAAGACGACAGGGAGGAGGGGTGGAGGAGGAGAGGTGCAGGTAGATAAACAGGGAGGTGGTCGTCGGGGTCGCTGGGAGTGAAGGGCAGAGTGTTCACCCTCCGTTCTCTCTGTCCTTTTCATCCCTCCTTCACTCCCTTCCAGTAGCTAATGAACTCCTGATGGCAGTGGAGATGGAGAGCGATGGATCAATCCTCCATCTTTCTCTGTTTCTTTCTCTCCCTCCCTCCCTCCCTCCCTTCCTCCCACCTGTCCTCCCTTTTCGCTCCCTCTCTCCTGTTGGCTTCTTGGCAGGGCCCCAGCCTCGCTGGATCCGACTCACCTCCTTCATCGTTTGTCAGCAGATTTCAGGAGACAGAGCGGCAGGCTTAGTTAGAAAATTATTTGGACCTCAGCCTCTTCTCTCTCTTTTTTTTCCCTTTTATTCATTTCTCCATCTTCTCTCTCTCTCTCTCTCTCTCTCTCTCTTTCTCTCCCCTCTGTTTTTCTGCTCTCTCATTCCTCCTCCCATGATGCAGCAGCAGCAGCAGGAGCAGTGGCAGCATCAATAAATATTGTGTTAATGTTCTGGTGGCTGGAGCCAGCAAGGTGATAAAGGAAATCTATTTGATTTCTGTGGCTCGTTTGTTTGGCCTGACGCCTCTTCAGTTGGTGTGCATATGTGTGTGTCCATATTGTGTGTACCATTATGCAGTGTGTATGTATTGTGCGCATGGCTTAGGATGGAGTTTTTTTCCTTAATTCTTTTCATTTTTTCTTCCTGACATCTGTTTACTCCCTTCACTCACTTCATCCATCCTCACCTACTTTGTCCCATCATCAATACTGTAAAATATTTGTCCTATTATGTTTCCTCCCAGTGCAACTTAAGGCCGTGGTATGCAGAAAACTAACTTGTTTGTGTGACTTTTTGTCCGACCAATTCGAAGGAAAAAGCATCACATTTGTTGCAAACAGCTATTTTACATTCAAAGGGAAGCGTAGAGCCTCTTGTCAAAGAATCGGGTGAGATGAAATAGTAGTTTAAATGTGGGTGTTGCTTTTTACATTTTTGGACAGTTTTTTCCTCAGAGGCATTCACCCTTGAGGAAACAATAAAGTACACAAGATGCTTCATAATGAAGTACCGCCTAACGTCTTCCATTTTCCCTGATGGACCAAGCTAGTTTCTTAGCATCATTAGCGTTCCTCATTTAAACCACGCTACATTTAGCATTTAGCCGTTGCTCCTGTGTTATTTTACACTTCACTTAGAGCAGCGTTGCTCCCCTGTGAGTTATAACAGAAAACTAATTCACTTTACGGAGACAACAGTCTTCTATATTTGACATGAGTAGCGAGCTTTCTTCCAGCCACCGAATCCCTGTGGAGTAGTTCAGCAGGGGGGGGGACCACAGAGGAGAGGGCTGATGGGAAATGTGATGGTGATATCAGCATCGGAGAGTGACTCACGGCTGCTCTTAAGTAGCTCTGAGCCTTCCAGTCAGTCAGAAGATGTTGGTGCATGTGTGTTATTGAGAGAGTCATGAGCTGCACATTAGAGTTGTTTGCACGTCTCGTGTGTCATGTGTGCATTAAATGTTTATTTATGGTTCTCCACCTTTTTTCGCTGCAGCCCTCACTGTGTCAGTGATAGTGTCAAGATGCTGAAGTCTTGTCTGTCAAATAATCTGAGACCACAGTTACATTTTCTCACATTTCAGGGCTGCAATCAGTGATTACCTTCATTATTTCATCATTTGTCAATCATCTGCATGGCTGAAGCAGCATGCTTTGATGTTACCAGTCAGTGGTTGTTGAGCTGTCTTAATCAAAATTAACCATAAATGACATCTGAGAATAAGGTTTGTTTTTTATGGCAACAATACTTTGGCATTATATTGCATTTAAGTCGTGCCTGCTTTCTCAGTGGGGGTTGAAAGGGTCAGGCTCGATGATGGATCGATACAGCTATAAGTTTTGCCAGATTTCATGTTGTTTTACTGTTTATTTTGTAAATTAGCTTGTTGAACTTGGCGTTGGCATGGCTAACCTGGCGATGTTGGACAAATGCTCTTACTGAAGGAAAGATATTTAAAGCCAAGGAAATAATGAGAGCAGGTTGGATGCCAGTAGTTGTTTTTTTATGTTGCATTTTGTTAAACTTTATACTACAGCACTAGCTAAGCTAGCTCTAGCTTTGTTGTTGAGAAAGCCTGTTTTCTGTGATCCTTAATGGTATTTGTGTGCATGTGTTGTTTTTTTTCCCATCCACGCATCGATTGGGTGAATTAAAGGTAGAGCGTCAGTCCAACAAGGTTTTCTTTTGGTTGACCAGAAGCCTGATTTGTGTAGCAGATTTAATGGCAGCTCATTAAATGATCCTCGAGGTATTTCGCTGAAAGCCAAAAATGTCAACTTGCTGTTGAAGCTGGAGGAAATGTCAAGTTAATACTAAAGTCAGAACGCTTTATCCTCTAGAAACTATGGACGTCTGTACAAAATGTAATGGCAGTCTATCAAACAGCTGAACTGTTTCAGTCGGGAACAGTGTGGTCGGATTGAAAAACTGGCAGAGAAAAACGTCAAAACATCACCTTTGGATGGAGGAGGTGAAGCTGAAAATGTTTGTTAATTTTCTCGATGAATAACATATGTAATCAATCAATCATTATAAAAATGGTCCACAATGAATTCACAGCTGATTATTGTTGATTGACTAATCAGTCAGTGGACTAGCAGACATACAGTAGTAACATATTCGCAGCTTAAAATCGCATTAGAGTTGCAGCAAATAAAACAGGACACTTTTACAGTAACCTTACCCATAAACCTGGCATTCAGGAGAGAATGTGGTCGTTTCCAGTCGTCTCTTGCTGTATGAAGATGCCACGTTTGCCCTGATTATTAGCATCTTAGTGTCAGATAAATCACTGATGGGAAATCATCTTTATACACTTAAAGTGACACGTCAAGAAAGAAAAACTGTAGACAAATAATGTCTCCAAACAACAGCGTTAAATCAAAACGGCACACCAAAAAAATTTCTTCCTCATTTCTGCCTATTTTTGCCATATACTGAGCAGGAGAAGTGTGTGTGTATGTGTACATGTGTGTGTGTTTCTGGCTTTCATGTTTGACTGTGTGTGAGTAGGTTGCAGTCTCTTCCTTCTTGCACACCTGTAAGCATGGCCCTGACGAGGATGTTTGATGTGTGTGATGTGTGTCAAATCTGTTTTATTTATTTCATTCCATTTTTTTTTTCTTGGCGAGCATCCTAACTGCCTGTGTGTGTGAGTGTGTGTGTGTGTGTGTGTGTGTGTCTTTTTTTGTTTACACACGCGTTTGATGTTGAGGGAAATTCTGGATACCTGACATCACACAAATTTAAAGAGGCACACACACACACACACACACACACACACACACTGACATTTTCATTCTTCCAGGTCATTCATAATAGTTGCCCTATTTACCCACCTCTGTTTCTGTCTGTACCTCTATCTCTCTCTCTCATCTATCTTTTTCTGTCTCTCTCTCTCACTCTCTCCCTCTGTTCTCTTTCTTCTTCAACCTTTTCTCTCTCTCTCTCTCTGTCTCTCTCTCTGGTCTCTCAACCTCACTTTATAAGTCTTTGTGATTCTTTTCTTTGGTGCTTTCTCTCTGTATGCCTGTCAAACTCTGTCGGTGTGAAACTCTCTTTTTTTACCAACCTTCTCTCTAGCGGCTCAACCCCAAAATAGCTCTGCATGTTGTGTGTGTGTGTGTGTGTGTGTGTGTGTGTGTGTGTGTGTGAAATGGGTTGGGTGGGAGACTGAAGGAAAGAGGGTGAAAATAGACTTGGACATGTGTGTCTGTGTGTACGTGTGTGTTAATATGTTGCAATCCCTCTTGCATGCCTCCTAGCTGTTGCTGTCTTAATTGTACACACAACTCCAGCACTGCACAGGCAAGTGGTGCTCAACACACACATGTGCGCACACACACACACACATACTCACTTACTCACACACATGCATACACTCTGCCTGTCATTTTTTACACTGTCAGTGAGACAAGAACAAACAAGGAGGAAAAGAGGACGAAAGAAAAGGATGAAAGAGTGAGAGTGTGAGGCAAAAAGTGACTGATGGAGGGAGAGATGATGGACGGATGACTGGAGGATGCAGAGAGACGCAGGGAGAAGCAGCGGAGGGGAGAATCTTGAGGATGTGGACGCAGAAGGAGATGATAAGGGAGGCAGCGTGAGGTTGAAGGTGGGAAAGTGAGTGATGGGAAGAAAGCATGACAGGAAGAAGGAGAAGAGAAGATAGAAGTGAAGGAAGAGCAGCTCTGCGTTTTCATGGTTTGGTTGTTGCCAAAGGCTTTTTAGACCTTTTATGGGTTTTTTTTTTTTTTTGTTCCCCAGGCTGGCTGGTCTTTCTCTGTTCACTCTCACACACAAACATCAGGATCTTAGTTAAAGAAAGAGACACACATGGACACACAATAAATGCACTGATACACATTCACGCACACACACAGCACACACACAGCACTGCCTCAGAGAGGGGGCTTGTTATGAAGCAATTTATATGCAAGGATTCTTTATCAAACTGACTGACCTCTGGCTCCTCAAGGAGCTCTGAGCACAGGCCAGTTTTGTGTGTGTGCATGTGTGTGCATGTGTGTGCATGTGTGTGTGCGCATGTGTGTGTGTGCTGCTTGGCAAACTGCTTCACTTCCACAGATTGTTGCTGTTGATGCTCGTGTTGTTTTAGTGTTTTCATGCGTGCGTTTGAGCTGCAGAGCACCTTCATCATCTTCACTGTTATTTTAAATGCCTGTTGTGCTTTATGCATAAAAAAACAAATGTCTTTATCTGTGTGTGTGTGTGTGTGTGTGTGTGTGTGTGTGTGTGCGTCCAGATGTTCCAGCATCCACTTAATGTCTTGACAGCCAGGCTCCCTACTCATCTCGAGAGAGTACTGTATAAATGTGAGTGTGAGTGTGTGTGTATGTGTGTGTGTGTGTTGCCCGCTGGGCCTCTGCAGCTACAGTCTCTTAATAATAGATCACTATCATGGCAGCCGTTGTAGTGTGCTGACCTTAAGTGCTGCAAAGTGCTGAAAAAAGACACCGAACCACAACAGAGTTTCTGCTGAAGTAAATGCACTGTCATCTGCAATGCTGACCAAGGGAAACGACAGACAGGCAGACAGACAGACAGACAGGCAGACAGACAGACTGGCAGACAGACAGGCAGACAGAGACACAAAAAACAAGCAGAGGGGTGACATACTTGCAGACAGACAAACAGATGGCAGGCAAATGGGTAGACAGGCAGGAAAGCAAAGAGTCAAGCAGTCAGACAGACAGAAAGACAGATGGCAAGCTTACAGGCAGACAGACGGATGGACAGAGTGACAAATGGGACGTGGCCAGTCAGACGGATTTGGAGGCTCGAAGACAGACAGAGAGACGGACAAAATGTCCAGCAAACATCCCGTCTATCTCATTCACAATAGACCAGATGGTTAAATTGATTATCTTTGTCATGTTTGTGTACAAATATCAGCTTCACTGATCGATAAAAACTGTCAAGATTGAATCAGCTGCTGGTGTAGAGTTGAAACCATCAGCTGATTGATGGATTAGCCAATTAACAGGTGATTAATTGTGAAAAAAAATGAGATAGTAGAGAATGTCACATATAAAGCTAAAGATTTGCTAGTTTTAGCATAAAAATTTGCTACTTTTATCGTTTTTTTTATCCTTTTGGGTAAAAAAAAAAAAGGTTTACAACCAAATTATATGCAAGTCTGATTTAAAAAAAAGTTTGGAACATGTGTGAAATGCATGTTAAAACTGAAAAAAATCATCTGCCATCAAACTGTGTTGGTGGACAACATTTTTATGTCAAGCTGTTGCTGTGTGTTGCTACATGTTGGCTATAAAATCCAAAATAAGCATATAAATGAAACTAATGAGGTTAAACATTGCATTCATTGTTTTTGTACTGTTTTCAATTCAGCATATTTCCGAAAAGATTACCAAGTTATGACTATCTGTTTCGGTGGTATTTAACACAGTGTCCCTAGTGTTTTTTGTGATGATGGTTGACAAACTGAGGAGAAAACTAAAACTAATCAACAAGGAAAATCATTGTTTCTGCCTTAACTGCTTTAAAAACTGGACGTTTGTTAGGTCTTTACTGAGAAAAACTGTCTTATCAATGACTCTTTCAGCCACAAGGATTGGCAAGTAAGCGAAGTGATAAAATTAACAGAAAAAAACTAAAGAAATAAAAATATGTCCTGGTCTCACAGTTTGATTGGCAGATATGACCTGACTGAAGAGTAATACTTTCAACACATTCATGCTTGCCTTGCGTAAACCGTCTGCTGCTGTCAAGATGTTCTAAAACTAAATAGCGCTTTTTATGACACTTTATTTCCCATTTTCAGCTACGGTGGCATCTGCTCACTTTGTAAAGCACTAACAGCTTCCAGGCTCTGCAAAACTGCTCCGCATCCGAGTGTCAAAGAGCTTGAAGCCTGTGCTAACACGCACCATGGGAAGTCGGGACAACGCCTCACCTGAGCAGGTCATCATGTCATTTAAGAGACTTGCATCAGTTCACAGGAAGTTCATGGGTTTAGTAGCTAAAATTTAGGTTGTTCTGACTGTATTTTTGATTTATTTAGATTCTCTGTTGTGGCTACTTTAAGACTTTTTAAGTCTGTTTTGCCATCAAGTTAGATAAGAAGTTTATATCAGATGACTGGATTATATTATCATTTATATCATTTATATCATTTATCATTTATACACATCGCGGTCGACTCGGAATATCGAGAGACAATTTCAAGCGCAGATTCCCTCAGATTTACTGGCATTATTCTCACCTGCCCAAATGAACCAAACTAAAAGGGAAAAAAAATGATCCGGAGTGTGAATAAGCTGCTATAAACATGCTGGGAGTGTGAGCACACCCTGAAACAGCCACGTATCAAGTATAGACTATTAGTCTTTGAGCCCTAATAGCTTTTCTCACCAACATCCAAACTGGGTTTCTGTGCTTCAGCCTACCTTGCTTTAATACCACAAGCTTGTGTTACAGATCCTGTGCTCCTGTAAAAGAGCTGACACTTTATTTTCTCTTCTCACCTGCAGTTTGGTGTCCAGATCCGGTTGTTTTCTTCAGGTCCGATCTGTTGCACGTTTTTCAGAGAGCCGTCCCCTTTAAGCACTCTGTCATAGTGCTCTCGGCAGTGTCATAGTCAGCCAATTAATTAGCTCCCCAGGCGACTTGGCTCTCCCAGCATGCATTAGACAACCTTCTCACTGTTTGTCTTATTGTAAATGTTTGGGGCTGACACTAAGCTATGCACAGAAAATGTGGCTTAGACCAGCTGAAAGCACGGAAACAAGAGCTGGAAGTGGGTGTGTGAACCTGTGCAGTCTGAGTCGGGTTTGAATTTAAGGTTTATGTTCTTTTTTTTTTTTTTTGCTTTTATTTTTCTAACTTTCTTCTGTGTGCAGGAATTTTGCACATTTGCACTGATGGATGAAGTGGAATGTTAATTCAGCTGCTTTTGAGGGATTTTGCTGATTTCTCCAATTAAAATGATGATGTTGATATAAGAAATGAGTTTTAATTTGGGCTCCAGGCTGGTGATGGATGCTTGCCTTCAAAATTTAGGTGCTTGCAGTGGTTTTTTTTGCTTCTTTGCTGCTATCTGATCCAACATCTCCAGTCTGTTTCCAAAAATGGGAAATGAGCTTGAGACTGTCACAGACGTGCAGGTCTTTTAAAGTCAACTTAAAATAGCTTTTTGAGTTTGGGAAACACTGAACCAGGTAAATTGGAAACACCTGTGTTGGTTGTTCAGGGCCTTTAAAAACAAACATTAATGGAGTCAAGACTAGATTACGTTTAACTAGCTAATCTGGATTAATCTGGATTTGCACGGACCAAAATGGTCTTTGAACACTGAGAAGAGTCGTGTTCTTGGCTGATGTTTCGTATTTACCCTCCAGCACAGTGATTATTACCTTTGGATTAATCACAGCAGATTCTGCTGAATCAGTTACTAACCACACTGTTGTCTATTTTCCCTCTTGTGTCTGTATGTGTGTGCGTGTGTGTGTGCGTGTGTGTGTGTGCGTGTGTTTATGTGTGTGTGTGTGTGCATTGTGTATAGTCTGGCTGCTTTTCCTTTCCCCTTGGCTAATGTGAGCGATGCATGAAAAGGAGGCTGCGACCGAGTCACACAGCTCTTTAATGTAACGTCACTTGGCCACAGGGCAGCAGAGAGCATGCCAACTGTTACAGTGTGTGTGTGTGTGTTTGTGTGTTTGTGTGTGTGTTTTTTGGAATGTGCTTTTATGTTTCCGGATGTACAATCTGTGTACAAGAGTTATCTATTTTTGTCTGTTTTTATTTCCTGTCATCATGATTATGGCAGGCAGGACGACGTGGCCCGGCGGCGTCGGCCTGCGTGTTTACTCGTCATTAAGAACTGTACAACACATCACATGAGACAAACCGCAGAAATCCCCCTTATAAAAGTTCAAATCGACCAAGAAAAACTGCTTTTGTTAAAACCATTTCCCTGGTCGCTCTGATACACAGAGTTCATGTTCACGTTATTAGCTCATTATTTGAATTAATGAGCTAATTAGCTAAGCGAGGTCTTTTTAATAAAGTATAATGATTATAGCAGCGCTTAGGGAGCGTCAGGTTTAAGGTGGTTCATGTTTTTATTGAGTCGTTTAAGGGTTTTTTTTCCAGTATGTGTGTATTTTCTTTGTACATACTTTACATTTGTGTTTTTCAAACATCATTACTTTTTGTGTGGAGGTGACCAGAGCTTTTCTGTCTCTCTCTGTGAGTCTGAGTGTTTCCTGCCGTCTTTCTCTGTCTTGCAGTCTGAATTTTTTTTTTTAGTCCAGCATCTCTCTGTCCTCTTCCATCCTTTGGGTTTATATTCTTTCATTCACTAACACTCCCATATTGATCTCTGAGTCTCTGAGTCCTCCTTTCTTCTCTTTTCTCCTTTTCAAACTTTATTTCTTCTTTTCTTTATTTAGCCACGGGGACCTATTTCTTTTTTTATTTGTCAGAAATGTTCAGCCAAACCAAAACCACATTATTTCACAATATGGTTGTATTTCTCTCTGTTTGATAGTGTTCTTCCCCTTTTGCAACATGGTTTCATTGACTCTGACAGCTGGTTGCCTCCAGCTATTGTCGTGCTTCAGCTCTGACAGCATGCAGGTTTAGACACTGCTGTTCCAGGTACAGTACGGGATCATAATGCAACAGAAAGCAAAAGTACAACAAGGAAATATAATATCAGTCTCCACTGTTATGCAGCAACACATTGTAAAATATTTACAGTGTGAATGAGGTCAATTATTTTCCCTTTTGATTCGTCCAACTGTTATTTATTGTTACTGATATCGCTGTAATAAAGGTTTATTGACTGTTAGATGCAGATCCACATTCTGTGTCTTTCGTCTTCTCTCGATGGGCATTTAGACTTTTACTTTTGATTTGAACGTGGATCATAAATTCCCAAACTGTCACAAAGTCCAAAAAAACAAATCAAACCTTTAACACTTGTTGGATCGTCTTGAAGTGGCACAACTCAGCTTCTTCACCGTCCTATCTGTCCACATCTTGTTGCATGATCTGCCTGTAACAGGTCAGACCTGTCCAACCTCGTGCACCGTCAGTGTTGACCCTCCCATCTTCTTCCTCCAACACAGTCGAGTTTACCAAACAAAGACTGCATAATGACGTAATAACACTCTCATGCTGGATCCTACCGGTGGATCTGTCTGTTGTAGTATTAAATCAAGGCTGTGAAAAGAGAAGAAAGCAATACTAAAGTGTGTGCAAAGCAGGTTTTTGTTTTGTTTTGATACTGTGTATTGGATTTGTAGGTGCAGCAGTAATGCACTGGTGTTTTATTACCAGAAAGTATAACGATGTAACCTTATTTTTAGGTGTTTTGTTTGCTTTAACTTTGCACAGACGCTGTTTTTTGGGAAGCTGATCCATGTGTTCGCAGGTGGCCGAGTTTGAAGAGAAACGACTATTTCTCTTTGGACCTTCTGTTGTACATAATTACCGTTTTAAAGTATTTGCATCCATAACAGTGGTGCAGCTGAAACCAATGACTCCAATAATCATTGTTGTCATTCTTCTTGAGTTAAGCTGCCGCTGCGGTGTTGAATAAATCACTTCCACTGCACTCAAGGGGATTTTTTTTTTTTTTTAAGGAAAAAACTGATGGACAGAGTTTTAAAAGACAAGTGTAACATATTTAATGAAGTGGTTTTGATTAAAATTGCTTCAATAGACAGTTTTTTGTGCAGCAAAATCAAAATTTCAATTAAAAATTTATCCAATTATCGAAGAGAAGTGGCTTAACATATTCAAATTCTGGCTCAAAAACCACCTGTTGAAGAGCTTTTCAGAGAGACAGCAGAGCGACTGTTGCAGACTCCCTCCTTTTGTTTTTTCTCTCTCATGTCTCTCTCTCTCTCTTGTTCCCTGTTCCTTCTTCTCTTGCTTTTGTGTTCAGGAAGTAACCCTGTGCAGACCTGGAGTCTGCTTCACTTGACTGATTGAGATGAAATTGTACATTTGAGAGTCTTTTCCGACTCTCTTTTTCTCCTTCACCCACTTCATCTCTCCAGAGAACAAGTAATATCTCAATCTACAGTCTGGGCTCTGGTTCACTGGACTGATTGAGACAGGGTTGTGTGTATTGCGAGAGAGAGAGAAAGAGTGAGTGAGAGAGAGAGAGAGAGAGAGAGAGAGAGAGACATACAGGCAACATGGAAGCTGAGGATCAGAGATAAAGTCGAGGTGAAAGGAAGGATATCAGGTGGAGACAAAGAACAAGTGAGATGGAGAGACTCAGGGACGGAGAAATGAACTAGGAGACTTTACTTGGCAGCTGCAGAGCTCTTAGTCTGCCTTGTGCTTTCGGTAATCCAGCTTTAAAAAAAAAAAAAAAAAAAAAAATGGAGGAAGGCGAATTTTTTTTGAGAAGATACAGTGACATTTCCAATTACCGTTAGTTCTTTCACTTTAGCGGGTCAGCGGTTCCCCTTCTTACATACGCATTTAGAAACGCTGTGCTGCCGCCAGAACAAGAGGTTAAAGAGACTGTCCTGTCAGCTTACAATCACAGGTTCAGCCCCCATGACAGCTACATGTGACAGAGACACTGAACCCTTTATCCGGTCATTAAAGACACCAGCAGCCTGCGAACGCTTAAAATGGATGGATGTTACATAAATCAGTTAGTCAGCTTCAGTAAAAATGAAGGGTTTTTGTATTCAGGAGCCAATAAATGGAATGGAAACACAATTACTAAGGCATGTTTTTTTTTTTGTGTGTGTGTTGTGAAAGTGGCCGGTAGATGTTTAACTTTCAGTCAGAGTTTGTCAGAGTGGCCGGGGACGGGTTTCCCACTCTGGTCAATACAGCGAAATAAGTGGCAGTGTGATTTTCCCATCGGAGCAGCTATACAATCAAGCGGTCGGCTGCTGCTCGAGAGCATCACTTTCATCATAACATCCATCCCCAAAACCCAAACACGCTTTTACAGCTGGAGCAATGAAAAGTGGCACAGAATCAAAACGTCTCTCCAGCTGCTTCTGTAACGAATAAAAAAAAAAAAATACATGACAAAATTATAGAGAGGAGGCACTGATTGTTGTCTTCACACAACAGGAAATACATCTCTGGATATTTGCACTTATCCAAGCGACGGCTGGTTAGCATTTTCAGCAGCTCAAATGAAAACCAAATGTCAGCAGTTAGCCACAAGCTCGCTGATGTATCAGCATGCAAACTTTTCCCCTCTTCTGTAAAAACAAGATTTTGGTCGGCTGAATATAAATTTTTAGTCCAAATTGAAAAAAAACTAAAGTGCCAGCTAACCTGAGGCTCAGCTGAGCAGAGAGGAGAGATGGGAAACGATGCACTCAGCTTCATTATTTTTGCCCAAAGTGGTGAAAAATAAACCCTCCGAATGCAAAAAACTAAATGCATTTATCTTTTTTTCATACTGTTCCAAAGCACTTGAACCTTAGTTAATGAGGTGTTTTAAGCAAAATATATTAGTTCTCGTTGGATAGATCTGCCAATCTTGGCGTCTAGAGATTTTAAAAGCTCTGTTTTTGTGTGTGTGTTTCCCTGCCAAACCTGCATGCACACTAAATAACTTTGTGCAGTTTTATGAAATTCAGCCATAATGACTTTTATGATTTACACCTGTATTTTTTCCTGCTATCAAATGTCAAAATGTCTTTGGCCTGAATGGCCTGTCGCTCCTCCCTGTTAACCACTGATGCATAAAATCATCTGGAGGTCAGCAGCACAGCGTGCATTCCCGTTGTCTCTTTGGATTCATACCTTCAGCTTGTTTTTTTTAAGATCCAGCACCTCTAAAAGAGTTTTTGACGTGCATACGCCGCTTTTTTTTCACATTATTCTGAATCGCCACCTTTGCTTTGTCACCTGGCTGAGAAAAGGGTTGCTAATGTGTGTATGTGGGCTTCACACTTCCTTGGGATACAGGATGCACTTCATGTGGTGCAGACAGATGTGTGTTTACCCAAACACACATTGAGTCACCAGCTGCCTCTTCACCCACCAGCCAGCACTTCCACCAGGAGCATGTAATGAGAATGAAGCTCATGATGTTTCTCCTCAGATTCAAGCTGCAGCCTCCAGGGCGGAAAAATGAAACCAAAGCAGGAGCCAAAACCTGCAGTTCCTCGAATGGCCACTTGAGGCCGGAGGCCAGTCAATCCTAACAGACCCTCGTATTAAAATGCCCAAATTCACAGCAGAAATAAACATGTTCACAGCCTGAGCTCTAGGAATAATTTCCCTCTTCATGCCAGCTATATGGGGAATTTATTTTTGAAGAAGTCGCTACTTTCAATTATATTAAGGCTTCAAGTTCTGTGTGGCAGCTAGCTCAGCAAATTGAAGTCAAGTCACTTTGTGGTGTTTGTCTTTTGGAGAGTTTTTCATGCAACATTGGACAAATCTTATGGCTTCCTCTGTGGTTAACTGCACTGACAGATCTCCAAAAAGTCTCTACTTCACCCACTTTCCCCTCTTTGCCCAGTTTTGGATTTGCCGGGATATTAAGCAAAGTCTGGCACAGCCAAGATGGAGACGGCTGAAGCCACCATGCTGAACTTCACAATGGCTCTTCAGAAGCCCATGAGTGACATTAAGGAGACTGTCCATGTTCATGCAGTCCATGTTCAGAGTCCAACCCCCTTCACACATCTTGGCATTCAACCAATCAGTAACTTTGCTGTGCAGTCAGTCAGCAACTCATCAGGTTTCCCACCCAAAAGCTCTCAGAGATGCATTTGATGGAGTTTCTTTGCCAAACTGGAAGCACTGCAGCTGGGATTTGAACCCAGGCTGCTTCCATGTTGGAAATGTGGGAAAAAGTTTCACCCTTTGGGCTCCCAAACTAAAAGTTCAACTCTTCGGATGCTTTAAGATACCTTCTAGCTTTTAATAAACATGGTCTAGTCCATTTTTATAGCTAAGGCTGCTAATTAAAACCATCACAAGACACCTGAGTAGATATTTCTGACCAAATTGACCCTTTTTTATTTTGACCATTTGGTAAAAGATTCTCTTTTTCTCTTCCCTCGTTTGGTTCAGTCCAAAACCATCATCACCAGTTTAACCCTGCTGTTGTAAACGCTTCAGACATCTCATAAATCAACTCGTTCATGAGGCTTTTGTAATAGATACATCCTCAAATCAGCTTCATGCCACATTTCGTCTCCACAGTGTTCACTTTTTCCTTTCGGTGGTCAGGAAAAAAAGAATTGACTGAGATGCTTTAAAAAAAATAAAAAATAAAAAAAACAAAAAAAAAGAGTCAGTGCTCTCTGTGTGGTTTAAGTGGGTCGCCTGAGAGTTTAATAGGCAAATGGGAAAACCCTGAGAGGGATCCAGGCGGGCAGACCCGACAGTCAGACAGACGTAGCCGGAGGAAGTCGATGATGTGCTTAACCACTCTCCTCAAAGGCAGGAAGACGAGGTAGAGCCGGACAGATGGGAAGAGGTGGAAAGACGCGGGGAGAGAAGTGAGAGAGGCTGTCGAAGTCAATAATGTACTTAACCTTCCTCCGCAGACTCCCTCCGTCCCTGGCTATTGTGAAGCAGGGCCGACGGGGAAGGCTGAGGGGGAAGAGAGAGAGAGAGAGCGGGATGGCAGGGCATGGAATGGAAATAGCAGCAGTGAAGAAGCGCTGTGTTTTTGTGTCAGCATAAATGTCAGAGTAGTTAAGTGTGTGTGCGGGGCAGGCAGGGGAGGCCGGGGTACAGGAAGAGCTCCATATAAGAGGGAATAGCCCAGTTTTATGGCCGCATAAATCTCCTTCCCCACACTGAAGGTTGTAACCCACCTCCTCCTCTCCTGGCTCTTTCCTGCCGCGGTCTAACAGAACGCTAAAGCCTCCTTTTGACTTCTTGACTCTATCTACAGCTCTCCTTTGCTTCATTTTCGCTCTCTTTCAGATCCTCTTGACCCATGGCCTCATTTTTTTTTTTCTCCCTCTTTGTGGCACTCTTTATTTTTTTTTCCCATTGGCCCTCAAGCGACCAGGGCAAAAGATTAAAAATGTCTTCGGCCTGTTTCTTTGCCGTCTTGATCTGTAGTTTTTGCCTTTTCTTTTCCACTTCAAGTCTCTGCAGGGACACTTTTATAATTAGCCCCTTTAGTTTGTGGTTGGGAAGATTTATTCAATATTAAATCATAATACAGTTTGCCGTTGCATTAAGAAGATGACCGTCAAGTCTTGTTCAATGCTTTTAGTTGTGTTTGTTTTTTAAATCATGGTCTTATTTTTACTGCCTGAACGTGCTGGTGAATCCTCTGTGGAGGCTCAGCAGGATTTAACTCACGTTCGCACGTCAACACGATGACAGCAAAGCAAGAAAGGTGACCAATTAAAGGACAAGCGAACATTAAATGTCTTAACAAGGTGTTTATCCACTTAAACTCACAGCGGTGTTTGACACTCTGAGATCTTCTGTAGATGTTCGGTTGGTTTGAAGTCATCTGACTATAAAATTCGCCATCAATTTACATTATTCATTAAAAACAGTATTTTTTCACACATTTTCCACAGTTTTTGAATTTTTTCTGACCCTTTTTCTGTGATGCTCTCTGTCCTCTCTCTCTGATTTCCTTTTGTCCCTTCTCGTCTCTCACTTGGACAGTTTTTTCTCCTGTAACATTTTCTTTTGCTTATTTTATCTTTGCATTCCTTCTCTCCTTCCCTCTCTGGACAGATAAATATCCTGTCCATTAAAACTCGAGTAAGCAGCTCCCCGTCGCTCTCTGCTCTTCTTCTCTCTCTGGTTTCAAACCTTTGTTACCTGAGAGTTGAAGTGAAACTGCATCCTTTGTGCAAAACCTGTGGATTAAATGCATCAAACTTGTTGTCAGTATTTAAATTAGATGTAAATGGAGATTCATTTAAGCGTGCAGACTCACATTAAGCCACATGTTTCTCCAAAAGTCGTCTTACCGCAGAAACACACACACACACACACACACACACACACACACACACATCACTTCAGCTTAAATAATTGATGAACTCTTTGCCCATAGACATCACTTCTTAACCGCCCCTGTTGTGTCCGTGATTAAGGCTCATTCGTCTTAGATCCATTTCAGGATCCGTTCGGGAGATCTTTTGTGACTGACTGTGTGTGTGTGTGACTGACTGTGTGTGTGTGACTGACTGTGTGTTTGTGCTCAGTACCTTTAAAGCACTGACACGTCTTCAGTCAAACAGTGACCGCATTCGATCCTTTTTTTGCACCGTTGAGTGTTTTTAATGGTTTTTCTTGTGGCCATTGACCACAAACATCCTTTGATGTAATGCGGCGTGTGATGGCCGGCTACCCGCGGCAGGTTCAACCCATACAGTCTGTGGTTTGGTGGAGACAAGTGAGGTGTATTTGATGGAGTTGTCAGGTGGATGTTACTGAAATGCTACCAAAAGGTTTTAAACTCTGGTTTTACTACATGACTTTCATGTTTGATAGAAAAAATGAATAAAATGCTGAAGAAATATTTAAGGAGAAGATGTTAAACGAGGTGGAAAAAAGCCAAATAAAGAACTCTATTGGTCTTATTTTAAGTCACCATTATTTCTACTGATGTTTTAATTAAAATATTGTGTAGTAAATTTCTACACTTTTACTTAACACCTAAAATGTGAACATGCCACCTGAAACTGAAAGATTAAATGCTTTTATTGGTTGAGACTCTATAATGACTCATTGTAATATTATTATTCTAAAGTTACTTAGCTCACTGTAATCTGTGCATGAAAAGTTGCAAATAGCTTCCAGTGAAATTTATCCTCTTTGGATCGAGCTTGACTGCAACAAAACCCTAATTTTTGAATGATTTCCACAGTGATTGACTAAAAATGAAAGTGTTAAGGTGGCAGATGAAAGAAACAAGGTTGTAGAGACATTCTAATCATAGAAGTTACGTCCTTTTATTACCATGAAACAAAGAGCGAAAAGCTCTCCTGCTGCTTTAAGCTTCAACCACTTTCCCACTCTCAGATGCTTGACAGTAGCTTGTTTTGCATTCGGCCGCATGTTGATTCGGTTTCAGCGCATTGAAAAAACCTACAGCGCTGAAGCAGACGCATGATAGACGACTCGCACAAAAGCCTCCAGTGAATTCGGCACCGGCGCAGAATGAATTCATGGTGGGCACTTACAAGGACTCCCACTGTATGCGGAGAAACAGAACAACTGTATCATTGTGAAAGTTCCCGGCGAGGCCGAAGCGCTAATGTGCAACGGTGATGGAGTCAGTTTATTCTGGCAGGCTGCCTGCCGGAGCCTCTGACAGATTGGTGCCATCAGCGCATTATTTCATTAACACTCATGTTTTCATGGTGAACATCTTCTCACTCGTCATTTTTCTCTCTCTCTCTCTCTCTTTCTCTCCCCTGGCCCCGGTGGGGGGGGGCCGGGGGGGGGGGCGGGGGGGCGGGGGGGGGGGGGGGGGGCGGGGGGGGGGGGGGGGGGGGGGGCGGGGGGGGGGG
>JAQMCX010000012.1:18216071-18237235 GCA_029814765.1 Acanthurus leucopareius
ACCCCCCCCCCCCTGACAGATGGAGAGCGAAAAGAAGAGGAGAAAATACTCCACGAGCAGCAACTACTCCGACACCACCGACAGTAAGTTAGAGAGAAAGAGTGTGTGTGTGTGTGTGTGTGTGTTTCCCTCTTTGTGTGTGTGTGTGTGTGTGTGTGTGTGTGTGTGGTAGTGAGGATCCTGAAAGTGTCAGAAAAGTGAGTTCCTGTGCTGCTGTGGTACAATGAGCTGCCTGGTTTTAGTCAACTCCCGCAGGGTTTTTTTTTTTTTTTTCTCGTATTCAGTCTCCGCATAGACTTTCTTCCCGTCTCACTGTCATCCTCCCTCTGCTCATTAAGACCCCTCCTCTTTAAACACAGCTCCAATAGAAAAATGAATAAGGAGGTCCAGAAGCCTTTATGTATGATGGAGCGCAAGAGCATTGAAAGTTCTTTGCATCTGGAAGAAACAGATGTTCAGATGGCACAGATGTGATTTACACACAAAAAACCCTTTATTCTTCTAAAAATCTAAATCAGACAGGGCGAAAGCTTCTCAAAAGAGATGAAATATTAAATAAATATGATAAAAAGTAGAAAAAAGAGCAGAAATCAGGGATGCATAAGATATATGATTATTTATAGCAAACATAAAGGAGGTAATTGTGGTTTGTGGCTTGTGGTTTCAAACTTGGGTTGAACCTGATAACCAGTATTGGTAAAATCTCTTCAGACTGAACTGAACTCCTCTTTCCTTGATTAATAAGCAGCCACAGCGTGTTTTGCTGCATTTTTCTCTGTTTTCTAGTGAGACATCTGCTGCTTGACCTTCTCTTCTTCCTCTCCAACCAGTTGCTCAATGCATCTCCTCATTCATTTGACTTTCAAATCATTTACAACGTTTTTAATCCAAAAATTACAAGATAAATAGTCGTACTCAGATGGAGTCGCAGTGGGATGAAGTCAGTGTCTGGAAAGATCACACTGTGTGACATTTTTCCTCTGAGCATTTTGATCTTGGACAAGTCCCGGAGCTGATCAGCTGATCCGTCACTTGCAGAAAGTGTCTGGACACTGAAATCGTGCAGCTGACTGATAAAAGCTGCTGCCTGAGTAAATCAGGAGTTCATGCAAAGCAGTTGCGGCCCAAATTCACAGAAAAAAACTGCATTTCACAGTTACAGTTGTGCCATTTTCTTAGTAAATCTGGTTCACTGTGCTTTGATGTAACATTTAGTTTATGAAGGCTGACTGATAAATGCAAATGTGACGACTGATGCGGTTTAATAGATTAGAAAACACATTTCCCACTCACAGACGAGACATGAACCCAGACAATCACTCAGACAGACAATAAACTGTATTTAGATTATTGATTCTCACACTTTTTCAACAAACCACCCCCCCCCCCCCCAATTTTATCAATCACTAACAATGAAAATGTGTGCAACTCTTAAAAAAAGGTGTCAGAGTTGAATTTAAGTGGAGAAATATCAGCATAATAGCATCAAGAAACATAAATATTATCCATTCACCTTAATTTTTCTCCATATTTAACCCCTGGTCACTCAGGTCCCCCTCCAGTGTCTCCTTGCCCCTCAGTAGGGCCACGTTCCACAGTTTGAGAACCACTGGTTTAAAGTCTGACTGTATATATATATATATATATATATATATATTAAAAAAAAGCCTCTCTCACGGACTGTATACATCTTTATATACAGTCTGTGAGACGGAGCGACAGCCATGAAGAGATACACCGCATGATGATGGGAACATCTGGCCCGTCTAACACATTCCTGGCACTGGCAGCTTCTGCTGGAAAATCATTTGATAATAAGCAGTGTTTGAGCAGCGGTGCAGCCTTACACAAGCACACTTGGCTCTTTACAGCTGATATCTGTCTGCAAAGTAGGAAGATTTAGTCATTGTGGACATCCAGCAATTCTGACTTAATTTTAAATGTCATTCTTCTTGGCTTTTGGCAGTCGGACATGACTAATCTTCGGCATTTTGCGGCGTGCGTTTTGCAGTAACAAGCAAATCTATTTGTTTGGCCATTTCCCTCACACTGTCAGGCCAGCGCAGACAGAAGATTAGATACATCAGTGAACTAGAAAAGATACTGTTGAGGACAAGAATGGACCTCTTCAAGGAAGCAGCTTTTAATATTTTCTCAATTAGATCGAATAAGAGAGAATTATCGCATGTATCATAAGAAAACAAAGGGGCTTAATCTGCTTTCTTCTCCAGCTATCAAAGAGAGTTGCTTTTCTGTTTTAAAAACAACTGCTGTTGCGCTCTATAAAAGTCACTCTTGAAGTTTCACAGCAGGATGTTCTTAAAAGAAAAAAAAAATATATAAAAAGCATTCTCAGTTTTCGTCTGACCCATTGTGTTTTCTTCAGAATAAAACATTTTGATAAAACATTTTTTATTAGGGATTTCCTTCAGCGCTAAATCAAATTTCCTGCTGCGTAACAGAAAAATCAATGGAAAGAATAATGGTTCTTCAATAACTGAAGCCTTTTTTTAAAGCTCTGGCAGGGATGTTGCTTCTGGAAGTTTTTTTTTTTTAAAAAAAAAAGGTTGGTGAGGAATGTTTTCAACTTTTTTTCCTTTAAAAAAAACTTTTCAGCTGATTTAAAATTTAAATCCATGCAGATGAATCCTGGGTAATGAAGCGGTCTGAAGTTTAAAAACTTACCGCGGCGGGGTCACCGGAGGGTGAAGTGACCCTGTGCAGGTTTAACTGTCGTGTGGTCGGAGGTCTGCATGTATTAAGCATTTTACAGCAGGTTTAACAGGCTGTTTTTCTCAGACCTGACTCAGCCACACGCTCAAGGCCGTGCTGTCTTCTTTATAATTAGCTTTTAGCCGTTAGCTTCCCCTGGCTATTGCAGCGCGGGCTCCAGCTGCATCTGTTGACTGGAGGTTATCATGTTTCTAATTGAAGGATGCCCATGATAATTTTGGCTGCCATGCACCAAGCAGGGCTTTTAATTAACACACGGTCATGATGGTAACCTCCCACCGCGCTGCAGCCCGTTTGGTTATCTGGCCGCGGTGATGGAGCGCTGCAGCTGCCTCATGTGGGGCATGTGGATGTAACCTAAACACACACACATGCACACCAAGACACACACACACACACACACAGACGCTCCAGTGGAGTGCAGATGCATGAGTTTGCTACAGTAGAGCAGCACATGTGAATCTAAACCACACTCATGCACAAAACATAGGAATCCCACACACACATAAACAGTTTTATACACAAGTCGATGACAAACGACAAGATGAATGAAAACATAAAGTTTTGCACAGTGTTGCTTCATCTTGAGCCACAGTGCACCATGGGAGAGATTCTCTGAGCGTCTCATGTTTTGATTATCGTGGTTCAAAATGTCGCTGTCTAACAAGGTGCTCCAAAAATCTTCTCTGTGTTCACGTGCATTAAAATGAGAAGTTTTCAAAAAAGTAAATAATAAACCCAAACGTGATTAGGCACACCTATTTAAAATGCAACTCCGCTGCTCTTTGCATGTCAGTTTTTTATGGTTTTGACGAGTTTTTCTGCACATTTAATAGTTGATATATAGCGACGTACAACTGAGAGATGAGGACTTTGACTTGTTTTAAAGAGTATGGGTGTTTGTGACTATTAGCATGCATGCATAAAAAATGCAGAGTTATGGTAGCAGCTGTATGTACAGTACATTTCATGTGTGAATTGCATGATTGCACGTGTGTGTGTGTGTGCGTGCAGAGAGAGATAGATGCAGTCAGTAATTCTGAAGAGGAGCCTCGGAGCAGCTCTGCCATTGGTGCTGTTAGTTGTTCAGATGTCACAAGTAAAATTAGCACAGTGGCAGTACTGCTGTGGAGGCAAGGGAAATATGTTGAGTAGGAGGCAGCACACACACTCACACAGACACACATACACATGCACACACTCACACACACACAGAGTCACAGTCACAGTGTGCTATATTACACAGTTTTGGCAAATTTGTGCTTCCCTTTATGCCAGTTTGATATAATTTAATTTCCAATGTGATGCAGTTTTTGAGTGACAGCCTTAATGCTGCACAGACAAAGATGAGCTCGCAGCCGTATATGTCGCAGTAGTTTTGTGATATAAATAGAAATATAGAAAAGAGCTTTTAAAAAAAAAAAAGACACACACACACACACACACCCTTCTGTTCACACACATGGGAGGACGGGAAAGCACACACAGGGCCGCTGAGTGAAGCTGCGAGTGGGATATTGGCTCCAGTGTCTGGTTAATTGCCATTAAGTTGTGTATTAATGAGGTTGTAAATGACCACAGTGGACTAACAGCTTAACAAGATGCTATTTATACTGTCATTACTTATTAAACCTCTTAATAGATTATCATCAGTCCGCCTCAGTAAAAAGGCCTCGCTCAGAGTGGAAGTGGAGCCACGGGCGTCGGGGAAGTCGCCGAGAAGGTTTTTGATTGGCTGCTTTCTTTCAGTGCTTCTCTGCAGTGTTTAAATTGCCTCCATCAGTGTCAATTACAGAGGCCATGAACTCCATCACATGCTCATTTAAAAAATTTTATTGCATTGATTAGAAGCTTTTTGCAGCTTGTTCATAATGGCTGATATTTATATAGTAGACCCACTCTGCAAAACAACTTTATCCAATGAGATGTTATATTTTTTTTTGTAGTGAATTTAAAAGTGGGCTGTGTAAGTGAAGTTTGATCTACGGCCAGAAATGTGAGCTTAATTTTTCTCCTGTTAGATCAACACTCACACTCATCAATGCTCATTCTTCACAAATCAAAGGCAGATTAAGTTTTACAGATGTTCTGCTCCGGATGTGTGAAGATTTTAAACACGTTCTTTCAATAAATGTGACACAAGCTGAAGAGAAAAAGATCGAAAAAGGAAATTTTGTCCATAAGAATCTGTATTTTCGTCTTAATTTTGTCAATCATGGTGGCTTTCTTCTATCGCTTGCAGGTCAGGTGACATCGTGGTCCAGGTCATCCAAGAACACGGGAACCAGCAGCACATGGGTCCGCCACCAGCACAAGAAACCGTCAGAGGTGAGTGTGAGCTCGGAGGTTTTTTGGTCCGCTGATCACTCAGCTCCTTTCAATGCACAAAAACACATATAATCTCACACACACACACACACGCACACACACACACACACACACACAGCCTCCTTTAGGCCACTGCAGTCTCACAGTTTTGCTCCATTTCACTGCTGCATGTTATTTGTTGTGGCTTCACTGAATTGTCATAAATGGTCAGATTCAAACAGCGTGTTGCCAAACACTGGCATGATCTCCAGCTTTTATGATCCAGTGGCTAATCTGAACCAGATCAGCAACCAAAAAGTCAGAGCTGCGGATGGTTTTTGGACGAGCTCAGCTGGCAGAGCCGCTACTGGGTTGTTTCTTGTTGCGGAGCTGAAGATTTGTAGCAGACTTCAAAACCCCGCACAGCAAAATATAACATGCAAATGCAAGATTTATGCTCTTGACGAAGCGTGTTCATTTGTAAGAGGAAAAATAAGTCACTTTAAAGGCAAATTAGACGAAGGGAGACTTTCAACAGTGAGCCATCTGGATTTACGATGGTGAAAAAAAAAAATCCCTGATTGAGACACTGCAGCTGTAGATCAGCCTTTTACTGAAACTAACACTTCTGTCCAACGTAAATACAGACATCCCCGTCACCACAGCTAAATCAACTAGGAGCACGGATGGCACAGATTGGTTGGCTAAAATACCAGGTTGGATCTTCCATATGGTCGTGATGAACAATCCCAAGGGCTCACAAATGACCACCCTGAGGGAGAAACTGGCGTAAACCAGTTGGAAAATGGTGCACTGTACCAGTTGTGGCCATACTTTGCCTGCCACAATCACACATTCCTCCCACTCTGTCAGTGAAGCGGGTTCAAATCCGTTTAAGGAGATCCCATCCTCTGGTTTTTTTTTTTTTTTTTTTTTTTTTTTTTTTTTTTTGAAGAGCTTTACTCCAAAAATAATCTTTCCTTTCGAACAAATTACACCTTCTCTTAAAAAAAATTATCAGGGGAGGATTTTTTTTTAAATAAAGTGGAGGAGGTAACAGCTTTACTGATGGCACTTTGAAAAATCCTGAAGATGTTCAATGAAGCACTAAAAAAACATAAATCTTCTACAAAATGAATGAACGTTTTTTTTTTGAGTGCACTTTGGTTTCGCCTCTGCAGTGATTTCTCCTAATCTTTTCCTCTGAGAGACAAAAAATCAAACAACACCTCAAGTTTTAAAGCACAAATGTCTTTTTTTTGGTAACTTTTGAAAGGCAAACGAACAGGGAGAAATGACATGCATGCCCCAGTACCACCCTGAAGTACAAGTCATCAGCAGAGCATCTGTCATGCCTGTGCATTTGAAGCTTCCTCCCCCTCAGCTCCATCCAGTTAACCACAGGCTGTTGGAAGGTCCTGTCAGCAATCAGTCTCACAGTAATTACTACCGTAGCTTTCTGCTCTGACCCGGGCGTCATCTGAAGAGCCAGGGGCCACGTTTCCTTTCATAACGCTGTCTTTTTTCGCCTTGCTCCGGGGCACGCTGCTTCTCCGTAAAGGATGATGTTTTGCAGCAGCCCTTTCTGCTCTTTTTTTTTTTTTTCAGCAGCAGTGAGCTTTGGGAAAAGGTTGAGAAAAGTTAAAGGGCAGATGACAAATTGACAAAGGTTTAGTGCAAAGTTTCGTCAAGTCAAGACCGTAGCAAGTGCATCCGAACTAATGTCAGAGAAGTTTAACTTGTCGAGCGTTAAAAGCTTGCTGGCATTTTTCTCGGCGATGCTGAAGCTTTTTTGAGGGATCGCACTGTTCTTGAGTGCATTTTCTTCCTTATTCCACACAGGAGAGACATTTCTTTTAACTATATTTTTAAATATTGATGAACGATGATGAACTTAAACGTGTCAGATTCCAGCTTGATTAGCTTTTTTCAGGTGGTTACATGTAGAAAAACCTAAGTATTGCTGATAAAAAGTTCAGCTGATTCTGTAATTGAATTTTTCAGCTTCGTTTAGTCATTGGTGTTGAAAAAAAGAAGTTTTCGTGAACATCACAGTGTAGGTTTCTTAATCCAAAGCGTGAAAGTTGATCTGTAGGTTATTTGTCGTGTGAGTTTATCTGCTGAGTAACTCTGGAAACACATCATACAATAAAAACACCAGCTGTCTTGTACGCTGAGTGATCCGAGTTTAGCCACAGTGAGACCTTCATCAGATGAGCAGCAACATAAGTGACTTTGCACTCTTCGTCTTTTTATATGATTCATTGTGTCAAGAGTACAAACACGTGCGAAAGACACGGAAATCTGAAAAAGAGGCAGTGAAACTGAGCCAAAAGGAGGCGATTATGGCCTTCAAGTGCGACCATCCGGAACTGAAATAAACACTCTCAGCTGAAGACGTGATGGGAAACATTGTATGATGCAGATCATCTGAAGCTTACTGAAGCTTTCAGTCAACTGAGCCAAAGATCTGCTTGAATACATTTATTGTTAGTGCTGTTAATCCATTTGCATGCTAACTGGGTGACCGCTTGTATTTCTGAAGGGCAACTTTTCTTTTGAGTTGAAGAAATTTGTCCTTAAGTTGGATCATAAGAGTTAAATCCTTCAAAATCAACTCATTGCATGTTAAAACTTGAACCAGACCGTTGTCCCGAAGCAGCAGAAACAACTTGTTGTATGTTTTGCAGGTCAAAGGTCACGACCCTCATACTGACGATACTTTAGCTGGTGCAAACATTTGAGGTCAGGGTCCTAATATGCAGTTAAATACTCTTGAGGCTTCGCAGGGACGAGTGTTGCTTCACTTTGGTCACCTGTCAAGTATCTGCCCTGTTTTGGTTTGAACAACCTGCCAGTTCTTTTTTTACTTTTACGACTCTGTGACACAAACAGAAAACATACACTCTGGAAAGGGCTAACCGCAGCGCTGGAGAGCGCAGTGAGGGAAAGAAAAGAGGGAAAGTCTCAGCTGTTCGGATGGAAACGAGCCCCATGTTCGCCGTCTCCCTCTCTGACCCGACAAATTAAAATGATGTAGAGGATTTCTTTTCCTGTCCAATCAGTAGATAAATCAGGCTAATATAGATCAGAGCAGCAACTTCCAGCAGAAAATGTCACATTTGCATGTGGCATTTGGTGTCGAACTAGTTCATAAGCGCGAGCAGAAGTCAACAAGTATCAGTGGTGGATGAAGCTTGTTAGCGGATGATGCTTATCAGCTTTCTGCCAAAAACTCCTGATGGATCCAGTTACAGTGTTTTTAACCACAAACATCCTTCAGTCCATCATATCTATTAACACTCTGGTTTCGTTGAAATACATGGCATATTTTGTCACTTTTGTTTGTGGAGTTTCTGGAATTTGTTTGAGAAATAAATGTAAAAGCTGTTTGGTGGAAACTGTTGAGAATAAGCTTTTTAAAAACAAGTAAAGAAGGTCAATGAGGTTGATATCTGTGGATGGTGAGAGATCCTCATCAGCGCATCTCTACTGAGCAGAAAATTGAACAGTAGCTCAAACTGTGGACACGTTTTATGGAATGACACTCGCCCCTCGGTCGGAGGAGGTGTGGCGAACGGTAAACACTGTGGACTTGTAATGACAACGTAGCTCCTTTCTAAAAATGAGTCGTCTTTATTTGCGCCTTTGCAAGTCTTCAGCTCCAGCTTCGACTTTTCTTAGAAGTGGTTTCGAGAGCTTAAAACTCAGCAGAGGGAGGAAACGGTCACATGCCTGCTTTTTTTTTTTTTTCCCCTCATAGCTGTTTTTATCTCGGTTCAGATGAGACGGGACGATGATGGAGGACTTTTTAAATCTCATAGACAAACAGGAAGGATTGTGACATACATTACACGCACGCATTTGGTCTTGTGGTTCTGGTCACGGGCAGCGTTTGAGCAAAACACAAACGCAGAGGCAAAACACAAACAGTGTATGTTTGTGCTTTCATGCATCTGGGGGTCAAAAAAAAAAAAAAAAAAAAGCAGGTCTTTTTAAGAAAATGCGCTGTAATGTAATGTAATGTGGCTGCAGCGGGACTGAGTTACCAGACACACACACACACAGAGGACTCTTTTCCAAGCAGCTCTTGGCCTCGTCTCTTCTGACAAAAAGAGAGCTCCCCTTTTACTGAAATCCCCCCCACCCCACCCCACACCACCCCCAGGGGATTGTGTGACACTTGTCAAAACACTGCAACAAGCACATACACACTAACACACACAGTAACACACACAAACACACACACAGAGTTGTTAGAGGGTGCTTGACACACAATATCGAGACCGAAACATGAATAGATACTTTGCACTCGGGTGGGGTGGGGTGGTGGGTGGGGGGTGGGGGGGTTCTTCCAGGCTTGTCGTATTGAAATGTTAAACCACAAATTCAGACAGAGTTACATTGTTTCATTAGAATTTATTCCGTCTGGTGTTTCTTTTCGTGGTCTGAAATTCAGTCTGGTCTTTCATCCGTTTGTCCGTCCCTTTGGTGCCTTGATATTCCTTAAAGTGTGCATTGAGGTCAAAGGTCAAGGTCACTGCGACATCACTTGTGTCACATTCTTTCGAACATGATTTCTTAGGAAACTTAAGAGAATTTCCTTTAAGTTTGGCTCAAATGTCCCCTTTGATTTAAGGAGAAACTGATTGATTTTGGTGCTTGAAGGTCAAAAGTCTCAGTCACTTTCACCCTAATATCTGTCCTCTGTTGTAAATGTCAAATCTCAGCAATATTACTAGTAATCTTCTCTAAATTTAAAACAAATATGGACATGGACTTGAGGATCAACTGAGGATTTGGTGGCCAAAAGAAAACAATTTTTCACCTTTAACTTGCAAAGGTGGATATAAAGACGGCTTTTGGCATTTTGGTTGCTGTTTGCTTTGTTGGTCAAAACAAACGTAAAACAGAATCCAGGCTGATATCAGACTTGTTACTAGTTACGAAGTTGTGCTTCTGTCCTGGACGTCTCAGTGTTTCAGTGATGAACTGCTGAAGGCTGGATCAAATTTCAAAGTTTCACACCTTTGAGTCAAAAGTACTTTCACAAGTGAGAAAAGCTCCTCTGAAGGCTAACAAGCTAAGCTAAGTGTTGATGTAGCAGATGTTCATGTTTGAGGTTCAGCAGCCTGGAAGACATCGTTGAACAACAAGTGATATAAGAGGAGCGAAACCACTCCCAGTGCACCATGGGAGGAAGGAAGTGGTGTTGAAGGGGGTTACCAATAAAGATAATTGCTTGGAAGTTGTGAAACTCTGTATACCATTGTAACTTATGCATACAAAAGAGTGTGTTCACTGCATGAAAATGTGTGTGAAGTTGCAGGTCGGGAGTGCATGTGGTGTGTAAATGTGGCTGCAACCGTCTTGCAGGGCGGGAAAGATGGAAACTGCAGCACCAGATCCTTTAAAATCAACCAGAACATGCATGTGGTGGGATGTACATGTAACTGTACTGCACATAAAGTGTTCATGCAGCTTTTGATGAGTCAAAATTGATTAAAAAACAAACACACATTATGTTTTTTTTCCTGTTATTTACTGTCAAATCAGTACATCTTTTGAGTGTATAATCATCTTTACATGGCGGCTGCTTAAGTATTCTGTTTAAAATGCAGTATTTATTATACAATCGAAGCCCCAGAAATGTCATGGAGGAGTGTTATGAAACAGCAGTTGACTGATGGAAAAAGCAGCGGGCCCCTGAACGGCCCCTGACTCTTTTCTTCCTCAACGCTCGCACTTGCAGAGGTAATATTACAATCAAATTAGGACATCGGAAAATTTCCCCGGGATATTGACAAGCCCTGCGAACCGCTCCCGAGCCTTTCTAAACAACTTGTATGTTGAGCTCTGAGTCCGAGGCAGCTGCATCCAGATGTGCAGATGTTACAGCTGGATCACTGTCAAAATGGCATCAGCCTTTAGTGTGTTAACTCATCAACATGCCAACATCCGCACCAGACGTTACGAAGTCTGGTCCTCTGGAAAACTGATGGACATGTATTAACGGTTAAGTAATCAATTGCACAAACACAAGCATGTGTATGTATACGTGTGTGTGTGTGAGTGTGTGTGTGTGTGTGTGTGTGTCCTAGCTGGCTAGCAGGTGCTGTAACTCATTAAGTTCTGGTAGAAACAGCTGTGAAGCTCCATGGCAGCCAGATGCAAACAGCTACAGGAATGTGCAGTTGATGTTACAGTTTCTCTATCTCTCATTTACACACACACACCCAAACACACACACACACACACACATTCTCTCTCTCTCATACGCTGCGTGCCAAGCCCTGTGAATGGACAGCCTGGTTGGATGGTGGAGAGCTTTGCATGTCAACACATACCAGCATGGAGATGAGTGCAAAGAAACATATGCACACACACTCACGTGCACACACACACACACACACACACACACACACACACACACATAAGCCTTCACAGCCTCCAGCATTTGTATTAAACTGTCAGTTTTGCTCCTGTTGCTCACCAACCAGGTGCTCGAATCTAAAAAAAACCCCAACAAAACAAACAGAAAACAAGAGCATGTTTACGCTCAACGTGAAGAGTTTGAAAGAAATAAGTCTGGATTCAAAAGTGTCGATGTTAAAAAAGTGACTGCAACATAAAAGTTGAAAGATAAAAATGACAGATTAAATGGTGCAAAGCTATGTGAGCAGCAGCACAGTGGGGGGGGGGGGGGGGGCATGGAGAGGTGAACAGATTAAGAAAAGTCAAGAAATGAGGAGATGAAGTGATGACTGCTTAGATCAAAGCATGGATGAAGGGCTGGAAGGTGCAGACATGAAGGAGTGTGGATGATAAGAGGAGGGAAATGATAAATATAATGTCACCACTCACTTCTTGTTCAAGTACAAGTGGCTTAATGACTAAAACCGACATCATCGACAAACCACAGCCATGAGAAGGTCAGAAAATGTGTCAATCTGTGCGATGAGTAAGAGCAGCAGCTGGACAGTTCAGCAGAGAAAAAAAAACAGCAATATGATCATCAAAATGTTGATATGAAATCTATATTTGTCCCTCAGGATTACAGAGTGGATGTTTCTCTCTAGACCTCCTCGTGCTTCACTGACATCCAGCAAAGAAACCGAGAAAAGCATCGACACACCAGCATGCGATTCAGCCACGACGCACATCATGTCTCTCATTTTTTCTTGAACTCGAAGGACAAACTTTCACATATTGAATACAAGATGTTCAAGCTTAATTTCTGGGTGTTACAAACAATCATTGTTATGGTTTCACCGGACCAGAAACTTTACCAGAACCAGATGAGACGGACTCAGGGACAAAAAACATTGTCAAGTACCCCTGTTGAAAATAAAAGAAGTGCTGGAACAGGCTGAACAGCACAGATTGGAGACATATTACTGCAAATAGAGTCTTGACAGTGGATTTTTATTTTTCTCCTCCTTTTTTTTTTTTTGGAAAATTATAAAGATCTTTTTGACGGAGTGCTTAAAATGACTCAGAACCTCTTAGCGTTGGAGTGGGCGTTAATATGAGGCCAGCTGAGAAGAAGTGTGTTATTATAAGACCCAAACTCCTATTCACAAGTCATAGCGTTTATTTTGGCCTGTACGCAGCACCAGATGGGTGGAGTGCATCAGAGCACTTCAGGAAAGTCCTAGAAAATTTATAAAAAAAAAAAAAAATGAACAAAATATTGGTCCGTGCGGCGGGTGCCACCCATGTGGCCCTCCATGTAAGCTAAAACAAGCTGTGACACTGCAGGTCGGATGGTATTTAGACTTTTCCTCCTCCATGTTGAGTCTGCTCTTAGTGTTTGTTTCTCAAAGCCGCTCTCATTTAATCAACTTCATTATTCTCTTTTGGTAAAAAAAATATTCAGCCGCTAAAATACATGACGAGCGACTCGAGTTGCAGGAGACGGAGGGAGACATGCAAAGCAGCATTAATCATGTAGTTGTTTTGGTTGGTTTTTTTTTTTTTTTTTTTCTTTTTTTTTTCAGCCACACATCTAACAAAAGTAGGTCACATCTTCCCCCAGCCTCTGCTTGCCATTTTACCAGATCGTCTGCCTGAACGCCGCCATATGAAGAATGATATTTGCATCGGACTCTGTGGGGGGAAATTGGCTTATTGCTTCGGCTTCTTAAGTCTCCGTCTCTCTCTCTCTTTCTTGTCAGTGACCCAGTTTTTTAACCTTTATTTATTGAGGGAAGGTTTTCTGATCGTGTTCCCTCTCGCTCTCCCTCTTGCTCCTTTTTTTTTTTTTTTTCCCCTCCTCTCTCAGAAACATCGTGCTTCATATTCATGATTTTACACACATTCACACCTGGGAGCCACAGAGTACAAGCACAGACTCTACTGAGCAGATCCACTCGAGCGCTTTTTCGGGGCTGCATGCCTTGTTCCAGGCTGTTGTTGTGTAAAACGCTTGAATTTTTATGTCAAATTAGAATGCAGCTTTGTTTTTCCGTTATGCTTTTTTTTAGAGCTTCCTATTTTTTGAAGAAATGACGCTCACTTCCTGCAGTGTTTTGCCTAATATTCATGCTTTTACATAATTTAGGCAGTGTGTTCACCCTCTTTGACATATGGCCCCTCAGTGTCTTCTGTGAGAAACAGTTTGGAGGTTAAATGTCCTGCCCAAGGACGTTTAGGGAGAACAGCTTTTCCCTGTCCAGAGTCCAGTCCAAGGAGTCTGTGGCTCAAAGTCCAGCTCACTTAACCTCCAAACCATCGCAGTCCTGAATATTAATATTTACATTTACATTTGTGGTGCAACTGCATGGATGAGCATGGACGTCCGCCGTCTTTGTCTGCAGGATTCATCCGTCTCAGTCTGATTTCTTTAAATGCATGATTGTGAACATGAACCGAGGGCAGAGTTTTTCGCTTACCAGAGGCCAAAAATCACATCTGTTCAAACGGAGGAGCACAGTCAGTCAGTCAAATCCTTATTGAAGCGGGAACAAAGCTTAATTGCATGACCTTTGAGTGAAGCCTTGGCAATCAGCCTGCCCTTGGTGTGGAGGGGAGCGCCGTCGCTCCACGCATCTTTCAGGCCAGGGGCTTGTGATGAGGAGCCGGCGTTCCACAGAAATCTCAAAAGGACTTGTTCACTGTCTCGTCTCAAGCTAATGAGGGGCATAAATTGTAGGCTGAGTGCCTTTTCAGCGCTCGGCAGTACAAAGTTTGGCTAATAGCTGCGGATGTGACATTTCAGATCTAAGACGAAAGAGGCGAGTGTAAAAAGAGCAAGAGGAAATCCTTTTCACGTCGCTATCAAATCTTTTATGTGTTATTTGAAAAGTGTCAAGACGGTAAAGGCAGTTGATGTGAGCGATTCAGTTCAGTGAGAGATAATGTTTCTGCATAATAACAGTGACTCCCTTCATGCCTCCATCCCTCCTCTCATTGGTCCTGAAGCAGGAAGAAACGAGCGCGCTGCTGAAAGGTTTTTTTTTTTCTCGAGGCCTGTGCTCTCTTTGCCCTGCGTGATGCCTGATGTGCAGAGCTCACACAAAGACCAAAGCCTCCACCGAACCTCTGTCTGACTCCAGAGATGGTGAGAAAATAATATTCCTGATTGCACCTCAAGACCAGAGCGGGAAAAAAAGGGTTGGCTTGTCAAAGAGTTTGCCAGTTGTGTCACTAAAAATGCTGCAAATGCATTGTGATATTTAGTATATAATGTATGTATAGTTTGATTTAAATTCTAGTATTATATAATGTGCACATGTTAAAGAGTTTTTAATCACTTGCACTTGTCATTTAGACATTAAGATACAAGAACTTTGCTAAAATTGCACATATTCATTCGATGCTGTCAGCTCGTTTTAGACTCTAACTCCTGTTCATGTCCAGTGTTTCTGTCCTGGAAAAGAAACTCCACAAAATGTTTCAAACAGCAAATGTAGATGCTTTTACAAACTGGTTAAATATTGAAGCACTGCTGCAATGTATCACGATTGAGAGTAGCATGTTATGAAGAATGCAATGGATATTTACTGTAGGAACACCTGGGCTGTGTGCTAATCCAGTCTTGATTATATTCTCAGGCAGTTTCTGGGCTGATATTGGAAAGTTTCCCAGTGCATATTTCTTACATTTATCTTGTAGATACGCGTAGCCTCCCTCTCTGAAGGTACCTTTCTCCTTCTCTGTTATTACTTTGCTTTTGGTTTTTTCCAACTTAGTCCTCCAGACTTCAAAAATGAGGGAAAATGAGTGAATGAAAAAAATGGAGGAGAGCCATAAGATTCAGAATAAAAAGGCTCCTCCTGGAAGAACATCAGGAAAAGATGCTGGCCAGCTAAAGTTGCATTTTTGTTTCTTTTCCCTCTTTATACTCTCCCTCCTCTACTTCTCTCCTCTTTCTCATCCTCTCTCTCTCTCTCTCTCTCTCCTCTTTGGAGAGGTGTTCAATGAGCAATGAGTTTGTTTTCTCTCTGCGTTTTCATCCCATTTCGTCCTGTACGTCTCTTAAAAGTATATCTTTGCCTTTTCTCGCACTAAGCTGTCCTCCCTCTCTCCTCCTCTCTGTCCAGCTTGATAAGAGGAGAAATAAATAGTAGAGAGGCGGCCATTTTTCAGAAGTCTGTGGCCCTGTGATAAAGGAAAACATAGGGAAACCTTGCTGCTGCAGTGGAAAACAAACAAGCAGAAGATAGCAGAGTGGAGTGAGGAGATTCAGAAGAGTGTGTGTCTGTGTGTGTGTGCATGTGAATGTACTTTAATAGAAAATGTATTACCCCGAAAATTTCTCTCATCAGCTCAAATTTTGTCCTTGTTTTTATACCTTTGAGAGCCAAGATATTTATTATTAGCTGCAGATTTTTTAAGACTGTTCCTGTTTTGCAGAAACAGAGCTGCACAGTAAAGGACATGTGGGAGATACAAGCTGTAACTTTTGTGAGAAAGTGTTTTTAGTTACAGGTAACTTACTCGATCACCATCAGCACCCGAGTCACAGGTGCTGCGTTTTTGTGACCATTTATACGGCAGCTTTTGCGGTTTTGCCATAAACCTGCAACTCGAGCCGTAAAACAGAGTTCAAACTTCATTTTTTGAGAACATAAAACTGTTGCAGTGAGCTCAGTCAGGCCGAGGCTCGAAGTGCTGACTGTAACGTTCAAGGTCAACATTGTGACATAGTTTCGGTCGCTTGGGCCGAATGTTTTCCCCCAGATGTTTCAGAGAGCCACAGTAGTGCTCATTGTTACGGTCTGACGCTGGGAGGACGAATTAATGGTGAAAAACCCCAAGCAAATGTCAAGAAAACCACCAGCGTGCTCTTTGTTGCCCTCCTGAACAGACTGGCGGCTCTTCTTAAGACTGCTGTTGTGCCTCTGACTCTGTATCTCGTAGTATTTTGAGTTTAACAGAGTATTTGCTGTGAAAAAGTGCATGTTGCAGCCAGTTATCATTTAAAGTTGCTATTTTATTTTGGACACATTTTTGCAAAAATAGCAGATGTCCTCGTTCCCTTCACTTCCATTAATACATTTATGTCCTGCTAATTATTATGAACAGATTTTGTTGCAAGATAATGCGTCACGCCACAGAGGCTGCATGTACATTTTTAATATATATTCCATGTATACAGACATATTCATTACATTCTGTTTGTATTAAGGTACCAGATTACTGTCTGGGTGCCTGTTAGAGAGAGTGTGTTTGAGTGTCTTAATGTGTTTGTGCTGCCTGAAATCACTGAGTCACTGTACTAATGCACTGATCACACACACACACACACACACATACACACACACATGCATGCACACACACACACACACACATACTCAAGCTCTCTTCTCCTCCTTCGTTCTGTCACTCTCTCATCAACCCCTTTCTCTCCTTTTCTGTCTTGTTCTCACTCCTAATCACCCACTCAACACTCTAACACACACACACTCACACACACACACACACACACACACACACACACACACGTCTTCCTGAGTCCTGTGGACCTTCCAAGCAGCCAATCATTAGAGCCCGTCCCTGTGCTGTGATGTGGCTGCTAAAATTAGCCTTCTCTCTCTCTGAGTCGGCATCCGCCATGACGCACTGTGGAGAGCCAGGTAGCCATGATGCCCAGCAGGGAAAAAAATCTCCTCTTTCTTCATTTTTTTGGATCTCCTCCTCCATTTTTCCTCTCCTTTCCTCTCCTCTCTTCCCTCTCTGCTGTCATCAGATATGCACTCTTTTACTGCTCTTTTCAGTCTATTAAATCAAGTCTTTGAATAGTTTTTAGTCCCTCGTTCCAGATCTTACTCACTGTGTTTGCTGCTCTCGGTTGTGACGACTCTGTCCAATCCTTCATGACTAAAGTCCTTCACCGTGCCTGTTTATGTGGTCCTTCACAGCTGAGTCAGTCATAAATTCATCCTCTTGTCCTTTAAAAAAATCCTTCAAAGTCTTAAAATTTCTAATATTTTCTTTGCCGTTGCTATGATTTCCCACATAGGAAACATCTTTCAGCTCAGTTGTCTTGAAGGGATTTATTTTCTTGTCATCTATTTTCTAACACCGGTCATTTGCAGCAGCCGTTCCCAAACTTTTAATAACCATTGCACCCTTTTTTTTTTGTGCAAGTTATTTCTGGTCAAGAACAAGACAAATTTGCCACGACGTCACTGAACTTTCAGCACACTGAACTTAACTTACGTTGCCCCTTTTTTGGCTCGTTTCCACCTCGTGTCCTGCTGATAACTGTTGCTCTCATAAGCAGAGCAGCAGTCTGATAATAATAATAATAATGATAAGCTTTTATAAGGCAGAACATCTTCTCTGGCTCTCATTGTCCCTCTCATCCCTTTCAAAGTCACACATGAACAATGCTGATTGTTCTGTAAGATAACCAACCAGCCCAACAGCAGTGTGTGATGTCAGGTGGCCCATAAAAGCACTTAAGTCTCTTTGTCACGCCGCTTCAAGGAAAATGGCTCAGCAGCTTTATAATAGCAAGGTCTTTTATGTGGGTGGAAGGTTGGGCGGCTGTGTACCTGAGTGTGTGTGTGTGTGCATTGTGTATGCATGGATGGGTTTCTCTCTGCACTCTGATGGAGTGTGTGTGTGTGTGTGTGTGTGTGTGTGTGTAAGTGTCATACATGCATGCGAATGTCAGCTTTCATACGTGCTTCCTCCCTTGTTTGGGTGTGTTCAGTTGTGTCAACACTGCTCTTTATCTCCAAGTATTTGTGTCTTTGTTTGTTTCTGTTTGGGTTTCAAAGTGAGCGTGTCTGTGTGTGTCTCTATCTGCCCGAGCGAGAGCGAGACCGTGTTTCCTGGTTTGAAAGGTCAACTTTCAACAGTCTTCCTCAGTGGTTCCTGTCCTGTTAAGCTCCGAGTGAAACAGACAGTGCTTATCTTTCCCCACATCTACGGATGGAGATACAAGTCGGTCCCAAAAATGAGACGGACAGTCAAACGGCCTCAAACAGAACACAAACAAGCTGAATCAGAGCTGAAGTTTACAGTACAAACAACAAGGTGAGGATTGTTCACAGAAGAGTCCACGTTGGAACACCGAGTCTAGTTTTTAAAGAGGATAAATTCAATAGATTTTATGATTTTGAAGTTTATTTCTCCTTGTGGCTCACTAATGCTGTATAAAAATACAGTTTCTGTAAAATAACTGTAGAAAAGCAGCAGATAAAGTGTGCTGTTATCGGTAGAAGTGGCATCATCATCATCATTAGCAGCAGCCATAGCAATAAGTAGGGATTTTGTTGCATCATGATGGGTCAGGAGTACTTGGGGTAAGATGAAGTAGAAACAGCAGCAGTATTTCTTGTATAACATCATTAGTTTGCACCAGGGATGAGGACAGTAAAAGCTGTTAAAATAATCTGAGGAATCATAATTTAAAATGCTCTTAGTTGTTTTACTATTTAGCACTTTTTTAGAAAAGCGTGTTAAACGTATTATCATTATGTATCCGACACTTTTTTGGTTATTGGCAGTGTGACCTTTTTCTATTGAAAAAACGTTGTTGTTTGCATTGCAGTGTTACGTGTGAAAACTATTCTGTTTCTGTGGGAAATGTTTTACCACTGAAACATTTTGTTAAAGTCTCAAGTCCACATGGGCTGGACCCTCGTTTGTGCAAAACACAGCAAAAAAAGAAAGTGACTAACAGTCTGGGTAGCACATGGGCTGTTAGCTGCACCATCAGCAGCAGCAGTGAGTGTAGTATTACTGGAGGCAGCTGCAGTGTTAGTAGTATCAGTAGTAGTAGTAGCTGTAGTGGACGTGAACAATCAGTAATTGTAGTTTGCAGTTAATGTGTGTAAAGATAATAAAGGCTGTAGCAGCAGAATCATCAGCAGGAGTTTTAGCATTAGCATATTTGCGGTAATATCAGCAGTAAAGTCACTGAAGTCTCTTCATTAAAAATTGAACGGTTCTAGTAATCATGATGAATTTAGTAGCAGAGGATGAAGCAGCGGGTGTAGTATTAGTATTGGGGGGTTGGAGTTGTACTTTTTCAGTATTAGAATAGTAACAGAGCCATTAGCAGATCTCAAGCAGGAATTTTTAAACACAGTTCTCTGTATCTCCGTCTATTTGAGTCTGATTATTAATGCCTCTCGGGCTGTTAGCCCCACCCCCTGCAAACACACACTGCATACACACACACACACACACACTCCGCAGCCCCTCTTCATGTCATCGGTCCAGATCTAGATTGCACTTAATGAGAGCCCTGCATGCACGCAGCCCATAACTCAACACAGCATCCTGACCTACTGACTCACTGACTGGCCAGAGGAGTGTGTGTGTGTGCGCGTGCGTGCGTGCGTGCGTGCGTGTGTGTGTGTGTGTGTGTTATCTTGCTCTCTCAGTGATGCTGAACTGAAGTTCTTTGGCATCTCATCCGAGCAGTTGAATCTCATCCTCTCAGCCTCGGTTTGAGGTCATTGATCACTCAGCGCTGCATGATTTGACGTCGAACACGTGACACGAACCGAAGTGATGACGGAGCAAAAAAAAATTAAACTTGACTTATTGAAATGTAAATGAGCGTGACGTTTGCAGCGCGGCGGCCTCTCCACCGACAGAAACGAAGTAATTTGATTGTTACTGAATGATGGTTTTGGAGAGAAAGTTATTATTTGAGCGTTCAAACTCCCAAACCGAATAATCCAGCTTTTCAGACATGCAGAGGTGCAGCAGAAGAGAGCAGCAGATGTGGACCACGTCTCTGGTGTGAAGATAATTGTGGATGGAGTAAATTAAGATATTGCCTCGCAGCTAATCTCACCGCAGCATTTTTTCTAGGTAATTTGCTTTCTTCACCTTGTTGCAGGAGAAAAATATATGAACAAAACTTGACGAGCGGCGTGATAAACTGCAAAGCAGCCCAACACAGCAGATGATGTCTATGACTCATAAATCAATTGCACTGCAAAGGGGATTTTCTTGCAATGTTTTGGAAATTTTTTGCTTCACCCATTCCATCCTATTAGCCCTGTGCGTGCGCTCGGTAATTTCATTTGCAAATTATGATTTATCAAAAAACTGGAAAGCTGAGTGGAAATTTGCAAAATTCAGTCGCATGTCCTCAGAAAAAGTTATTAAGGTTAATCAATGTGGAAAAAAAAAAAAGAAAGAAAGAAAAAAAAAGAAATGTTTTGGCAGTAAATAAATCATTTGATAAATGGAAAAAGAAGTGCACTTTCTGACTGATTGCTGACTTGTTTCCATGGCTGCTCCAGGCTCATTGCACAACAGTCTCTGTCCACCCGAAGCAGCCAGAAATTACATTTGTGCGCTCGGTCCCGAACATAACTCTTCATTAGATGTTCTGTTACAATGCAGCCAAATTTATTTCTCTTGTGTTTGGATGAAATACAGCTGACATTAACTGACTCTGCAGAAGACAAACAAGTTACTTAAATCTAATCAACTCTTGAACGACTCTGTTTTTCCCTCTTTATTCTACCTGTTGGGGGGGGGGCGGGGGGGGTGGGGGGGGTGGGTGGGGGGGGTGGGGTGGGTTTTCTTTCTTTTTCTCCCCTTCCTCTAACTCCACACTGCCTCGCTGCCCTCGACTCCGCCCCTTCCGTGAGCTGGGAGGCGGTCGACGAGTGTGTGTGTGTGTGTGTTTCACTCTGTGTGTG
>JAQMCX010000012.1:18241238-18251485 GCA_029814765.1 Acanthurus leucopareius
AACTTTTGGTGCCAAAATGAAAGACGAACCAAAATGTCTCGGTTCATTGTCTAACAAGCAGCTGATCTCTGGAGTTGATGCCTGATTTGATGTGGCAGAAGAGCAGCAGCAGCAGCAGGCGCCACCACCAGAACTTGTAACATTAAGCATGAAAATTTGCAGCACATGTCTTATGAAATTTGATTTTGGAAAAAAGGCTCCTCATTCCTGTGAGGATAAAAATGAACAAATTTAATAAATGTGGTGTTTCTGTTGCGTAAGGCAACTTCTTCAGATTTAAGTTTAGGTTATATTAGGTTATTATCAAAAAAACTTTTTATATGAATAATAAAGAAGTACAGTTTCTAAGAAAAAAGCCTCATTGGAAACATAATCTTAGGGGAAACATGGCAAATATTAGTTTCTGATCATCAAGATTCAAAAGTTGAAGGTAAAGTGGGTGTTCGGATGTAGTATTTTGTAAATTTGAATACATTTTTCATACTTTGTTTCCTTTTTGGACTTGTTTCAGTCTGCATTGAAAGTTATTTAAAGTTCTTGACTCTTGTTTCAGACTTATTCTGATAGTTTCAGTTATGCACAAATTAGCATACATGTAATAATTTGTCCCTCACCACAGCAGCTCCTCCGAGTACCTATTTTCAAGCAGGGGAAAACCCTGAAAACACACTCTGATATCAACTTACAGCTGTTTATTTGGCTTGGATCTTATCTAACAGAAGCTCGGAGTTAAAGATGATCATCTGAATGGCCTCTGTTTGTCTCACTCTCTTATCGATGCAATGACAATAAACAAGAAAGAGAAGAAAAAGCAGAAGAAGAGGAAAAACAGAAGGATAGTGACAGACAGAGTGAGGATGGAGTGAATTATCCAGAGAAATGAAGGATAGAGACATTGTGAGGTGGAGCGATGCTGATGGGTGAGAAACTGAGGGAATAAAGTAAACAAACAGGTAGATGAGGCGGTTGAGTGGAGCGGCACAACGACCGAGGATCTGCTGGGAATGACAAAGAGAGAGAACGAGAGAGAGAGAAAGATGGACACACAACAGAGCTTTGCCGTTGCTTTATCAAATAACAGTATTACCCCTCATTCGTCTCTCTTCCCCTCTCCCTCACGGTGCCTATCTGCTGTTTTTCTGTGCATGTTGGTTTAATCTAAGCTTTCAGGCACAGAATTAAAGCAAGTGGGAATGTACCTCCGAGGAGCCGACTCGAAGCCCTAACGCATAGAAGAAACTGAAACAAAGCTTATCAAAACGGCCCAGCAGCGAGCGGGGAGGATTTTTAAGGTTTCGGCTTTAACCAAGAAGAAAAAGAGTTTAACAGAGCAAGAAAAAATATACTTTATTTTCTGACAAAGGGAAAAAATGAGTAGTGGCACCATATTCCAGTTTCCAGTGGCTCATAGGACACTTTTTTTTTTTTTGGTCTGACCAAAGATCCAAAACCCAAAAACAGATAGTTTTTAGATTAATTCTCTCTTATTTGGCTAATCATGTCAGCTGTAATATTCACATTACAGAACAGACAACGACAAAGTCAGCTGGCACTTTAACTGCTTTTGCAAGCAAACTTGATCATAAGACCAATAATATGTGGCTGATGCTAAAAACTTTGGTCACATTGAGGAACTTGCGGCTGCACCTGTGGCCTGTTTTTCTCCTCGTTTCCAATAAGAAGCCGGTGTTTTTGTGTCCTTGTGTGTGACAGGACTGTGCATGTTTTTAGCAGCCGCTGTCGTCTGGAGGGCTGGTGGTGTTGTTGTCGGTGGTGGTGGGCTGTTTTTGAAGTGCTGGTGGGCTTACTGGAAGTGTGTCAGACAGGAGAGGAATGCAGGAAGAGTGTGTATGTCTGTGTGTATATATATGTGTGTGTATGTGTGTGTGTGTTTGAGAGAGAGAGCCCCTCATTCTTTATGTGTACATATGTGCAGTGGTGTGCGTGCTTGCATGGCCAAAGCTCTATAGCTCGAACCCGTCGCTCCACCCCCCTCTTGTCTCCATGTGAAAGCCCACAGGGGTTTCCCACAGTGCCCCTGGTAATAAAGTTGACACTGGACTGCGTTTAGGGCCTACACACAGCTTCATTTCAGGGATTCAAAGAAAAACTTTATGTCCTAAACACGGCTATGAATCTGAACGTTTTCCCATGACAACCGCGATTAAATCCAGAAAAAAACATCCAAGGTCATCTTTACTGTCCGTCCAGAGGAAATGAGTTTCACAGTCGCGGGGAAGGAAAACGAGACAAACAATAACAAACACACCAAAACAACTCATATCGTTCCCATTTTATACTTGGTATGTAAACATCCAGGGCTCCCCAGGGGCCTCTTGGGGGAAAAAACAGAAAAGAAGACAAAAATAATGAGTGATGTGTTAATATTCAACCACTAAAATGCTGATAAGTTGCTGCATTCAGCCGTAGCCCCCCCACAGTGCAGATTTGGTTCATCCTTCTTGAAATTTGAAGCATCACAGGAGAAGAATCACAACAGTCGATGGCATCAAAAGAATCAAAGCTTTGACAGATTATTAACAGATCGCTCCTCATCTTTCCTCAGTCTGGTCGGGTTGACGCTTTTTCTCTCTTGGGAACGACAAGTTTTTCACAGAATCCGAGCCAATTACTGCTCAGCAAAGCGGTGTATTATAAACCACTTTTCCTTTCAGCTGTTACACGATCGTCCCAAAACCCCACAGCAGGTTGAAAGAGAGAAGCGTTATGTCTCAAACTTAGATACCTGATAGTAACATTGAGGACATTTATTACTGTCGTTAATAGCACAAGTTATGTAAAAACAAATGTTCTTATAAATACTTTGCCAAATCTGAGTTTAAGTGACATTTAAGTCATAAATCGATAGCTAAAATCAGTCATACTTAAAGATAATTAAATTAACGTTAAGAAATAAACAATGTGAGGTAAATTCTTCATGTATTTTAAAGGCAATAGCAAAAATAGTTGCAACTGGCACTGTGATTTGCAATAGATACAAATTGAAGCATAAATCATACAAATATTATTAATTTAAGTTTTTGGGAATCACTGCTATTTATACCAAGAAATTAATGTAATATACCCAAATAAAGGAAGTAATAAAATAAAACTAGCCCTTACTCTGCACTCTCAGAGTATCAATGTATCTTTTTCTCGTCTTATTTCATTATTTTTGTACCGTACTGTAAAAATGTGTCTGTGTGAGTTGTGTTTGCAGCTGTATTCATCTAAATGTGTTCATATTTCTAATCCATCATTTCTGTAACTAAAATACAAGTTATGGCCAAAGGAATTACACAGTGTGACAGTGATGAGGTTAAAGGTTTGTGAATGTTATTGTAACTGTAACCTCTTTTGTTTAAAAAGCTCTAACCCCTAATTAGGTTACTGAAATTGGAAGAGCAGTGACCTCCTCTATGCCGTTACAGGAAAATGTAACATGATCGTAGAAACCTTTTTCTGACACATGAAGCACTGAACACTGCTTAGGAAAGAAAACAGGGGGAGTTTTCAACGTTCATGTCACCAACAAGTTCGCACAGTTCCAGTGTCAAAGTAGAAACCTTGTCATCTCTCACAGTTTTGGTGATTCTTCCGCGATCAGAGGGAACTGGGGTCCATATATCAATAACAGCCATCCTAGCTGTGTTGATGTTCGGGCAGCTGTGAAAACTCCATGACAGCTACAAGTTGTTGTGCAACGAAGCAGAATTTCCTCTTTTCAGTCAGAACTATCTGTTTTATAAAGGAAAGTGTCATGCCGAGTTTGGCAAAAGTGTTTCTCCTTCCTGAAGTGGAGTTGGGGGGGTGGAGGTGGGGGGTGGGGGGAGCAGACATTGCCAGCTGTAGTGAAAGAGGTAAGGTACCCTAAAAAAAAAAAAGGGTAGCCTGTCAGCCTTTCACACATCTGGCTGCAACTCCACTGTGGTCTCTTGTAATTAACAGGGGAAGAAGGTTAATGAGGACTGACATTAAAATAAAAGAGGTTAAATTAAAGGACTAAGAAAAGCCACAATGTTTTCTTTTCTTTATTTCATTTTATTTATGGACCTTTTATTATAACTGTATTATTATTATTATTAGTAGTAGTGGTAGTTTGAGTAGTAGTATTAGCTGTGGTCAAAGTAGTAAGAAAGTAAAAATTATTAGGACAGAAGATTTGTACAATTAGTGTCACCTCCTAAATCTTTTTAAGAGTATTATAATGAAAGTTAATTGTATGCCTGCATATAAGAGACATCACTCAAGTTGAAGCACTGCAGTGCTAGCCAAGTGACACAGAAATGGTTAATGGCGGTAGTTAACTTTTTTCCCATTGATCAAGCAAGACTATTTAAGTCATATTGACTTACAACTTATGCTGCTGCTTCAGTCTCATTCTTGTTAGTTGCCATCTTTCTTTGCTGTTTTTGTTGAACGTATTCAGCTAGCGATGTTTAGAGATGTTCCCAGTTCCTAATCCAACCTATCGAGTTCAGATTGACAGAATTAGCCATCAAATTTGTACATTTATCACTGAACAAGTGTGAGATGTGGGTAATGAGTCAGAGGTCATGACGCAGACAAATTCAATCCAACCACAATATTGTGAAAAACTGTTAACTGCTCAAGTTGTTGCATTACCGACATTTTTCCTACATTTTAGCACAAAAGTTTCCTGTTCCAAGATTTCTTGTTGCTTTTTGCTCCCCATATATTTTGACAAGGACCTTGTTTATGTCCGATTATTGACTAAGCTCTTAAATTCAATGTGCTACTCATGTTCAAAATGACCCATTTACCACCTTGAACATGCCAGGTTGCAGGATCTTACTGTATTTACTTCAGAAATGTTGATTTAGCAAAATAAAAAAGTGAGTTTAAAAAAAAAAAGTCCTTGTGTTGGCAAAAAGACAAATTGCCGGCAGGATAGCTGGAGGCTCTGCAGTGAAGCAGCTCTCAGTATGAGGCTGCAGCGGCAGAAAGTTGGCCCATTAACTTCTGTCTTGAGGAGACACAGAGGAGCAGATATGGAGAGAAAGTGCCCTCCTTTCTGTTCGTCCATCCTTCCCTGTCGTTTTCTTTTCATCCCATGCTCCCTGCATCTTTCTGTCTGTCTGTCTCTCTGTCTGTCTTACCCCATCTGCTCCCACTGGCTCTTCAGAGTTTGTTTCTCGTAGGATTAGTTAGCATCTGCTAGCAGACAGAAGTGGCTTAGATCAGGTTCAAGATGGGCTCAAGTTAAACTGTCAGAATTGAAATTTGGCAGGACCCCGAGATGAGCGATAAAGACCAAAAGATGTCATTGTTTTTTCAGGCTGAATGGCAATAAACAGTACACATATCATTAGCATATTTTCTAAAAAGTGGGCTAAATGATCAGTTGTAAGTCAAAGCCACACTTGAGAAGTCGATATTGTAGAAATAAATGTTTGTGCTTTCGTAAAATGTCACCACAATGACGTTTTCGATAATTAATCTTAGCTAGTTTGGATGTAATGACACAGTGGATGAAGGAAAGCATCAAAACATCTGGAACAGTTGATAAGTCCTGAAAGTTACATCACGTTCCTGTTATGCCGCCTCTGAAACCAGGAAAAAACAACAATTATCCCAGATCCTGATAAAAGAATATCCTGATATGAGACAATATTTACTCTCATATATACTGATTTATTGCTGCAGCAGGACCTGGTTGCCTTCCTGCAGTCACAGTGTCAGTTATATGCAGTTTTTGAGCCTTACAGTCGGGTCTTGTGTGAGACCTATTTATATCAAATGTACTTGATACTGCCAAGTGTGTCACTGGGGTCACTAAAAATTCAGCAGTGTCTGTCCATCATCACTACATGGCCCGAGAGTTTTGGTCTTAAATTTTTATGTACTCACAACAACAACAACAAAAAAAAGGACAAAGTGAGGCGTCTGTTCAGTCTTTCTGTCCTTCACTGTCTGTCTTCTTTGCCGTTTTTGCCTGACTCACGATCCATCCCACAGTTTTTCTGAGGTTGAAATCGAGGCTCTACGATGACCAGTCGAATCCTTCCACATCAAACCGGGAAAAACCAAACATATTTAATAGATCTGGCTTTACGCTCAGGGGCTTTGTCGTGCTATAAAAGAAAAGGGCCTTCCCCAACGCTGGGGAACCACGTTTTTGTCGGAAATATCATGTCAGAATATTTCAGTGCTGCAGAGTGACGGGACCTGTCCCAAACAATGAGCAGCCACAGACCAGAAGTATTCAGACGGCGGTGTCCATACCCACAAACCCGCCGGTATCACATGATGTCGACTCCCTGGGGTCAAGGTGTAAATTGCATTCAGGAAATAGGACATAGTTTCTGTGGGAATGTCTCCTTGTTCTGCTCTCCCTCTTTTCTTTTACCCTTTTATTCTTGAATCACTAAATCACGAACCCTCGTTCTTTCTCTCACTCTTTGCTCCAATCCCTCTTAGTTTTCTTATCTTCTTGTTGACAAGCTTAATAATCGTCTTTACAAGTCATATTTAAATGAGCATATTTTTTATATGCGCTTGAAGTATTGCGTTTAAAAACTGATGGAGAGGGCAAACTTCAAGAAATCTGGAAAATTTCGCAGTAAGATTATACGCTCCCTTGAATTGTTTTTGTCCTTTTCTGAAAAGGAGTTAATGTGCTCAATAGGAAATGGAAACAGCTTATTAAGTTCTAACATGGGAAGCATTAAACTCTCGTGACTGATCAGCTGTGTCCGCTCTGAGCGAAGAAACTGTTTCTGTTTTTAATGGAAAATTCATGAAGATCTCTCCACATTTTTCTCTTGTGGAAGGCCAAAGCAACAGGTCTTATTTCTTCTTCTTCTTTGGGATTTATTGGCAGTTGGCAAACAGCTCATCTTGTCTCTGGTTCGCAACCTTCCACTTCTTCTTCTCTGTTTATTTCAGTCATGTGTGACTTGGCCAACACCGCCGACCCCTGACAGCTTTGTGTAACGTTTCAAATCAGTTAATGGAAACACACTTATTCACATTTTCTTTTGAGACATTTCCAAAGTTTGCTTCAGTTTTACTTGAAGTTGATACGTGACACACACACTTTACGGACGTGTGTGTGTGTGTGTCAGTTTCTGTGTGTGAGTGGTGTGAAAAGTGAAGCGTACAAGATATTTATCTGCCTATTAGCACCATGGGCATGAGTGTGTGTGAGTGTGTTTGTGTGTGTGTGTGTGTGTGTGTGTGTGTTAAAACTCAGAGCTTAAGACTCTCTGTCTCTGTTTGTCCCTCTTCAGTTTTTTTCCTTCACTTGTTAAGCTCTTTTGACAATAAACCAGTTGAGGATATTTTATTGCAGCTAACTGGTTGTGTACTCTTTCCCAGAAACTGTCTCACTCTCTCTCTCTCTCTGTCACACACACACACACACACACACACAAACACACACACTAACACACACCCATGCTTCTTACTTGACAACATGACAGCAAAACCATTTTTTTTCTCCTTTTCTTTCCGTCTCTACTTCCTCAGCCACCAACTGGTTTCTGTTATTATTTATGACCTGTATGTGTTACACAGAGCTGAAAACACTTGACTTCCTGCTCCTATCGTTTTCCATTGCTCTATGTTTGTGTGTGTGCATGTGTGTGTGCGTGTATGTGTGTGTGTGAAGGGAGTGGTGGCGTTAAAGGTGCCAGAGCTGATTCTTCATTCGTCTTGTCTGTATTCTGGGCAGCACACTGGGACGAGGAGAAGGAGGGAGTTAAAAGAGTTTACTGGCTGTTATTCTGAAATAGTAGATAGTAGTATTATAAATCACAGACTAGATTAGATTAGATATGATTAGATTATGTCTGATTTAATCATCCCTTTGGGGAAATTGGGTCATTGCTATAGAGCAGATAGCAGCCTGCAACAGAAAGTAAAAACAAAAATAAAAACATGCCAATAAGACAAAGTGCAAATGGATGATTGTGACCATAAACATCATAAGATAATGAGACCGGACTCTGATGGATGGTTCTCTTTGCGATTTTGGATCTAGATTGATTGCCAAAAAATCCAGATTAGCTGAAGGTCAAAGGCCTACAAAGTTCTTATTGAATGCTGTATTGAATCTCTTGGTTATCGAATATTCTGGTAGCAGACTTCTATTTTTTCTCAAGATTTTTTAAGGCGTTTTGCTTTATTTGCTAACGACAGGAAACATGGGGAGAAGGAGGGAAACAAGAAAGCCCGGCGGTATTAAAACGGGGGATGAAGCGACCACATGGCATGCAGCTAATCCACCAGGCCACCAGGAAGCGTCGGCCTTCTCATTTTCAGACAGCGCTGACCACTGCTTTTGCCGGTTAAATGATAATGGGAAATGCAGCCGCCAGCAGATTGTATCAGCTGCGTCTAATTAATGCTAATGTCCTTAGTAAGTTGCCCAAAGGCCAAAATGAGACTCTCGGTTTGTTGTCTGGCTTTTCATGCTTCTTACAAGCTGACGCCTGCACTCGACCAAAGATCATTTGTTTGCAAGTGTTTAAAAAGAACAATAAATTTATGAGTCTTGGTGGTGAAACAGGGTTATAGTATGTCAATTTTAATATTGGAGTCTTCTTACATGTGTAAATGCTTTTAGTTTATCGGCTTAATCCTTCTGGATCACATCCTGCAGAATTTGAAACCCATGGAGGTAGAGTGTCCAAAATAGGCTGCATCTGTTTTATCATGTTTATATAGAATCAATTTTCCATACCTTCTGCTATCTGTCTCATTTTTCAGGCTGTAGCCACAGGTTGCTACAGGCTAAAGCAGCAAATGCAAAGTAATTTTGGCTGTTCAGCTCACAAAAGGTTACAGATTGTAGGTCAGTTATTGCATGTTTAACTTAAAATTAAAGCAAAAAATCATTCGAATCGTTGAAACTTTATCTAGATTTTTGACAAACATGGTTCCATTGGACTATCAGGAGTTTCACTGGGCTTTGAGTGTTGTGTGTGTTGGATGGACGGAGCAGACAGACAGACAGACAGACAGACAGGTGAGCAGATGAGCTGCTGCTGATCATGATGAAGAGAGTTAACAATAGACTGGAGCTTCTAGAAGAATTCACATCCGAAGTCACACAGTTCAGTGCTGATGTGAAGCTCAGAGTTTATTACATAAACTTTTGGATAAAAAAAGAAAATGATCCAGCGATCAAACTTCACTTTTTTTTGGGATGGTGAAGATGTCATAAAATATGACGGCAGCCTTGAAAAGCTTCATTTCAAAAAGTCAATGGAAGCTTTGAATGTCTAAGAATGACATTTGGCACAGCACCTCAATAAATACTTGAAAATGAAAAGAAAATTGAATAGATTCAATGATGGATTTGTAAGAATTGTGTCTTGTATTCAGTGGTGAATTCAGATTTAATAAAAAATACTATAGGACATGAAGCGCAGTGACACACTGAGAGGGTCGCAGGTGTGGAAATGTCCCTATGGGTCAAAGCGGTGATGAAACGCAGCTCTGCCTGCCTGCATGTGTGAATCTGTGTTGAATCCTCGTATAGAAATGTAATCCTGGATATCAAGTGTTGGAAGGGCTTTGTGTTGTGTACACACACACATACACACACACACACACACACACACACACTATAGTGGATTGTATTTGTTCCCGGAAAAAAAATGACTCATCCTTATCTCACACCAGGTGAAAAGAAATTCACACACACACACACAGACACACACAGCATGTATAGATTGTAACTTTCATGACATCATCCAGAGCTGGACGCCATGCGAGGGCTGAAATTCCCGTCTCTCTCTCTCTCTCTCTCTCCCTCTCTCTCTCTCTCTCCCTGCGACCCCTCTTTCATTACTTCCCTTTTATTGTCTCTCGTTTGCCTTTTTCATCTCTTCCTCATCTCGCTGCCTTTTACATTCCTTCCTTTTCTTTTTTTTTTCTCGCTCTGCAGCCCCCTATCTCTTTTCTTGTTCTCTCTGGTCTCTTATCTTTCAAGGGAGCTTTTTAAAACAACTCCCACACGCTTACTCTGATCTGTCTTACAAAAGCAAGAAGCAAAACATCATGCACACACACACACATGTACACAAACACACACACACGTACACACACGTACACAAACACACACAAGGTTGCAAAAGTTGCTATTTGCCTCATGCATGTAATGAGGGCCTGGGCCCCCATAAACAAAATAGAGCTTGCTTTTACACACACACACACGCGCACACACACACACACACACACACACACACACACACACACACACACACACACACACACAC
>JAQMCX010000012.1:18260453-18276899 GCA_029814765.1 Acanthurus leucopareius
AGCCTCATATACATTTCCAGCCTCGTTTAGAAGGACTTCCTGCTCTTCATGAGCGATCTGTCAGGAGTTGATGTCTGTTTAAACTAGACGTGTCCTGTGTGGGCAGAGAGTCAGACAGAGAGCTGAGCTCAGCCGCTGTCACTCTGCCCACACTGGAAATGTCTTATGTAAACACCATCCACTTCATCCCTCCTTGAGAGAAGATTATTATTGAAGTTTTATGAAAAGGAGGAAAGTGAGATTTATACAGTGGTGAGACACATATGGGAGTGAGAAGCAGAGGACGGATAGGGCGACTTTTTTCCTACCCTGCATATTTTTAACTATTGGCCTTTTTAAAATCAACTTGTGAAGTAGCTCTCTCTGCCCCCGTCGTTTGCTTTGTCCAGTCATTTGCAGTTTAACTCAAATACATGGTAGCTTAGTTGCCATATATTTTCAGTCTATATACATTTATTTATTAACTAGTTTACTTTCTCGACGCCAAGAAGGACTGAAATTATACACAGTTATTTTTTCTGCACTGAAGCGTAGCAATCAGTACATGTTTTTCATGATTTATTTTATTTTTGAAGATATAATGAAATGCATCACTCTCATTTTGGAGTGTTTGCAAGTGTTTTAGCATTGTGTAAGGTGCATACTGTGGTAAAACACTGTTTGAAGACACTGTTTCTGTTGTGCTGGGATGGGACTTTGCACAGTAATATGCATGTGGAAGGTGCAACTTTTGTATAAAGTATTTCAAGTTTTAATCATCATCAGCACCTGAGTCACAACATTTCGACTCGCACTAGTAAATGCACATTTACAATTTCACCATGGACATGAACTTGGATCTATGACTATGAACTGAGACAAAACATCATTTTGGGGAACAGAAAAAAGTCAGAGGAGGCAAAGTCTGGTGAGAAGAAGGGGTGGGAAGCTGTAACTGTCTTGTGTAGCGGGAAACCTTCGCTTCGCAGATCAGTGCTGCCTCTGTTTCTGAGTAAGGAAATCATAAATTTGAATTTAGCATGATCACAAAAATGTGTATAACTCAGGTGCTGATGGTGATGAAGTGCTGATACTTGAAACACTAACTCAAGACACTCAAAGCTTATATCTGCCACATCCACAGCACTGTGCAGATCTCTGTTCAGTCAGGGCAGGAAGAGTCTTTTAAGTACTTGATCACCTCTTGCACAGAGTTATGAGACCCAGCACGAAGGTTTATTTAAGCCAGGCAAATGCAGAAAATGTATGTGCATCAGTTTTTTTTTCCGTGGTCCGTCTCTCTATCTCTTTCATTCTTATTCAGCCTCTCGTTCAACATGTTAATCATCTGCCCACCCTGCCCCATACACAAACAGCATCCTATTTAACAGCATCACGCCACAAGTTATACCACACCGTTCCTACTTTTCTGCTCCCCACACACACACACACACACCATGTGTAATAAAACCAAAAACATCTCCTCAGGGCCTTAGACCTGGGGGCGGCGGCAACGGAGGGGGGGACGACTATGGTTTCCATTGTTTTAAGAATCAGAGCCCCACAGTATGTAGTTCCTCCTGATAAATATTTCATGGGACGCACCATTAGGATCAAAGCAAACTGTGCTGTCGTATTGTTCTGATTCCATGGAGGGAACATCTAAATATTCCACCTCTGTCGCTCTCCTCATTAGGACTCCTCAAATGTAAACAGAAGTGTTTTCGAAGGTTTCTTTCTATTATGATGATTATTAGCTAAAAATATCCCTTTCACATCCTGATAATGTTTTCAAAGAGGAGAAAACACAATTTCAGCGTGACATAACCGACTTGGTGATCAAAGAGCTGAATCACTATTTAAAACTGAGAAATGTTTCAGTCTAGAGCTCTTATCTCTATCCCTGACATTTGAGTTCATACTTGTGAAAGTCTTTTTACTCATTTAAATTTCTTAGGATTAATCTTAAACCTGTAAGTTCACAGATCTGTAATCCCCCTCAGTTCGACAGATGACTCTGAACTTCATTTCCGCTGTGTAGTCATCATAAAAGCTTGACAAACGGGAGATCTTTTGCATCTGTGGTTTGCATGGTTTTGTTTACCTACATTATGTAAGGTGCATGTGTGTGTGTGTGTGTTTTGGGAGAGATACATGATACTAACCAGGGAAAGAACACATTGTTCTCTGACCCCCACTGACTCACACCCTGTTAGATGGGATGACTTGACGTTATTATGAGGCGATGCTTTTCTTTCATGCCTCACTTTAGCGCTTCAGCCACTGCGCCTCTCACATCTAAACCAGACACTCAGCTTAAAGAGGGTGTGTGCAAAATATGGCCAGAAAATGCTGTATATATGTAAAAATATTTAAAAAAGAGTGAACATTATCAACACAGTTTACAGAAGCAAAAGTTCTGGTGTCACATCAGAGAAATCTTGGTGTTTTGTTGAGGAGACATTTTATCAAAGTTAGCATGCTAATCGACTAATGTCTAATCTGCCTGTCGTGTCTTTAACTGCTCATAAAACACACTGAATTCTAATTAGACAGAAACAAAAGAAAACTTACCAAAAGCATCTTGGTTTGTTGTTTCGCTGGTTCAGTTTTTACCAACTCTGGCTTTGTTGAAAAAACCACGTGTTCGGTGTGAAAGTCCTGGCTGGCGATGTCGACCATGCTCTCTCTTCCACTTTTTGCCTTTTCCTTAGCCTTTCTTGAAGAGTCATTAAGACAAGGCAACTGGACTATGTTGAAATTTTTTTATTAATTTTTTTTTTTGTCCAGTTGCCTTGCCTTAATGACTCTTCAAGATAATCATGACCTGGATGAATGAGAATCTCCACAGACATTTCCTTAGCCCTCCGCTTTTGGTATCTTTTAAACGCTCACAACAGAGTTCCTGAAATTGTGACCACAGCTCCCGAGAATCTCTTAAATGCCATTATCTGAATCATCGAATTTAGCGACTGCGTTCATCTTGGTCCGGCTGTGTTCCCTTCGAGGCTGCAGCGCAAACTGAGCTAGCATGCTAATGGCAGCTGGTTGTAACAGGGCGTATGCTGAGTAGCCGTCAGGACTTACTTGGTGATATGCTGCCACCTGTTTTCCACGTAAGATTACGCCAGTGATCGAATGATGATAAAAAAAGGATTAAAAAAGTTGTAAAAAAAAATAAGATCAAATTAGGAAACATGAACTTATGTCTTTTTTCTTCCTCTGATTTGTTGTTTCAACTGTTCTGAAATGTGAGTAAAACAAAAAAAGAGTCTTAGGAAGAGATCAGAAATAAGTTTTAACTGGATGACTCGGGATGGTTTCATTTCCATTTTTGCTCTAAACTTGTGAAAGTCTCCAGTTCTGGTACATGAATCATTTACTCTTTTGAAATATTTATTGTTTGTCTCCCTCATCTTCTTTTCATGCTCTTGTTTTTTTTTTTGAAATCTTCTCCTTTTTGTTTCTTTTTCTTTTCTTTTACATTCCTGTGTTGCTTAAGCAAATCAACACTGCCAGTCGCAGCCAGGAGCTCAACAAACGCCAGTAGAGTCATAAAACTAAATGTAATGAAGCCAATATTAAAATAAACAAAGCTAAGAATAAAACTCCAATGCCACTCCACTAAAAAAAAACATCTCAGTGTATAACATTACTGACTTTTTTTCCACATTATTGGCCTGGATATCAAATTTTTTTGCAGGTTACACTCTTTATTTTTCTCACCATAAAAAGAAAAGACCAAAAACAAGCTATGAATTAATATTTCTAACTAGTACTGCCTGTATATCTGGAGCCTGATTTATTTTATTCCTCTGTGCTGTGGAGCTCCACTGCTGTCCAGCCATATTAAAAAGACATCAGTGTGTTTGACTGTCTATTCAGCACCTTAAACACACACTGTGGTTTATTTAATTTATTTAATGCTGTTGTTATTACATCAGAGCCGCATATGTCTTCAGTTTTAATTATAACCCAACAGGTGGGGTATTTATTTTACAGTAGCCTTAAAGCTACACTGTCAAGTTGTCATATGAATAATTTTAAAAAAGAGGGAGAGAATGATGAACACACTGTCGCTTTTGTTTTTTTTTTATCATGTGGGGTTTGTTGATCGTAACAAAACTGTAGAATAACACCAGCCACCGATGTAATAAGACCCTGAAGCTGCTTTTAGCGTTACATAATGGAAACAACCGGCCCAGTGTGTCCAGCATGAAACCGTTTTTTTTTCTCTCTCTCTCCTCCCTGTGAACGTCTGTGTCTCCTGTGGGTTTTTGTCTCCCTCTTTTCTCCCCCGTCTCCCCTGCCAGTTAACTGGCCAGGTCTGTTTGTCCGGTATCAGATATCAGCCTGATATCAGGCCAAAACAAGGATCAATTTTCCTCCATTTTGTCCTCGCAGAAAGACAGCAGAATTTTGGATTTATTAAAGATTACACATTTGTCTCCATTGATCCTGTGCTGATGGTCTAATTTGGCCGCTCACAGACAGAGATGCATCGGATCTGTGGATTTTATCTGATTATTGGATGTGAAAACAGCACATATCACTGGGACGGCGACATTAATCGATCTGGGAAATGCCAGGATCCCAGGATAGTTGAGGCACATGCACATCCATAAAATGAGACATAAAAAAGCCTCCTTTAAAGAAAGAGTCCATGCTGTATGTGTGTATGTGTGTATGTATAGAAGCCGGTGTTTTCCCTGATGTCCAAAAAGAGATCGAATGTTTTCTCTCTCAGATAAACATCCAGGAAAGCAGAGTGAGACAGTAAAAGACAAAACAAAATGGATAGGAGGCAGTGTTTCCCTGAGGTTTGACTGCCAGGAGGAGGAAAGGAGGGGTGATAACAATATTACAGATCGAGCATTTGGACATGAAAGGAGTCATATTTTAAAAAGTCTTCAGATTATCAGCTTTAGTTGTTGTTGAGGAATAACTCGCCTTACTCTGCCTCTGATTGGCTCATGCTCATGCCTGTGTAAGATGGATTGCATATGTTAAGGCATTAGGAGTCAGATTTTATTATGTAATATTATGTAATTACTCTTTTTTACATATTTTATAGTATTACCACCCGCCTGATTTACCTTTTGTTTAAAATACTCACAATCAACAGCAAAATTGCTCCGAAAATTTGCGCTTGGTACATTCTATAGTTTTATTCCTCATTTGTTTCCATATATATATATTTTTAAATAATTTATTTTTCCTTGCTCTTTTCCTATTGTTTTGTATTGCACTGAATTAATTAGTGGCAGCTGTTGTTGTGACGATGGCAGTCGTGGTGACGAGAATGGGGAGGGTAATGATAATGATGATGATGATGATGGTGATGATGATGATGATGCTGATGGTGATGGTGATGATCACAGTGCTGTTTGATGTTACGGTTGCAGCGGTGACGGTGGATGATCATAATAAAAGTCGAAGACGGAGGCTCAGCGGAGAGCCAGAGGTTGTTTTGCCTCGTTGTTGTGATCACTGAAGCGCTTCACCTTTTCACACAAAGGTCACGACTTCACCAGGCGAGTGTGTGTGTGTGTGTGTGTGAATCACTGGGGTGTGTGTTTCCATGCTGAACACAGGGCATGTTCTGGAGAAAAGGTGTGTGAATGTGTGTGATCTGTACAGTGTGTCATATTAAGTGCCAGATTTATTGTCTCCCAGCCTGACGCCTCCTCTGTGTTTACTGTGCATCTGCTTTAGTTCTTACATTTTGCTTCTCTATATGTATCTATCCGCTCCTGGAGTATCCACTTATGTAGGGCCTGTGTGTGTGTGTGAGCACAAATGTGTGTATGAGTGTGTTGGAGTCTTTATTGGTAACCAGTGGGTCGAGCAGAGTTCCTGACCCCATTTCCTGCTGTTGTTGACAGAGAGACATTCAGGCCCGAGGCTCCAGAGATCCAGACACTGCCTGGAGGAGCTTCCTGTCACTACAGCCTACAACCTCTTGATTTGTCATTGTTTGATTGCTTTTTTTGTGGTCTTTTTTGGCTCCTCTTCAAACTGTGATTCAGCCTCTCAGGACCACGAGGGCAGGTCTTTACTGTAAGGCAGAGCTCCTCACATGGAAAGGGTTTTCCAGAGAAATCCTGCTGTCATGAGTAGTGGAAGGTTTCGTTGTTGGTCACAAAGAATTCATGTAGATCATTAAGAAAGTAGACCACAGTTGTGGCGCTCATTAGTGCCCTGGGTCTGTCCTGTTTACAGGGCTTCCCCCTGTAAGTGGATGACTCAACTCTTCAGTGGTGAAAACCTGAGCTGACTTCCTCCATTTTGTCAGTTGAATCATTGAAAATTTGTCGGGATTTTATAACTGAACTACTAGCAGGATGCACAGTTTCACTTTCTCTTTTCACTGGGCTGAAATCTAAGGTGTTCTTATCAGAGATGATGAAGAAAGGCATTTAAATTTGGGACAAATAAAACAAGCAGCTAATGCAGGCTGATTGTAGGAGATAAGTGTGTCAAAAAAGCCGGTGTGATTTAATGCTAAAAGTCTGTGTTGTGTGCAGCCCTTCTGTTTCATATTAGAGAAGAAAACATCTAATTTATTTAACTGAGATGAACAACTGGAATTGTTAAGATGACAGTGTCTTAATTTCAGATGTTGATGTCCCTTAATTTTTTGCAAAACTACTCTAATAATATCTTTTATCATTTATCTTTAACGTTGTTTTTAAAGGACACAGAGAGAGAAAGTTTTCCTCCTCTCTTTGCTTGACAAACTGGATATTAGATTAATCTGTTTCCAACCATGCAAACCTGACACAAACCTGCACTGAGAAACAGCATCATATGGGGTTAATCATCTCTTAAAAAAAACACACTTTCAACAAAAACAATTTCATCCTTTACGGAGAAGAAAAAATCCCCGACATTATAAGCAAATTTTTGAAGGTGTTGAGACAAGCTTTGTCGCTGTGTTTCCAGACCACAGGATGAACCCTGCGAATGTCTTTGTGTTTGTTCCAGGTTGCTGCCAGAGTCCACAGGCAGTCTGTCTAACAACAGGCAGGAAAGGGAGAGCGGCACCCAGCCTCCTCCCACCCAGCGCTACAGCTGCTATGACCTGGATGACCTGGACGTCGCCTGGCTGGAGCTGGTCAACCACGAGTTCAGACAGATGGGTGAGTGCGAACCACCAGAAGCATAATAGCACAATAAAAACATTTGGGCACCGGACAGAAATAATATGTATCACTTAAGCGAAGGACAACAATTAAATCTGAGACAATGAAAACAGGTGAAAAATGCTCATCACAGTTTCAAAGTTTGAGCTTCAAATGTCTTTTTTTTTTCCAATTTGACTGTTTAAGCTAAAGATATTCTGTTAAAGTAAAACAGAGAAAAGCCATTTAAGAGTTGGATTTTTTGCATTTTTTTCCGTGATAAATGATATTGTGGATACATTTTCTGCAATTTACTGATCAATTATTGATGGAGGTTTTAATACTTTTTAGTTGAGTAACATAAAATGGACATCTAAGAAAGATACTCTTATCTACAATTGTAGTTAATGAGTAAAGCTCCTCATATTTCTACACAAAACAGCCATTAAGAGGACTTCAGTAGACTTCAGACTACATAAATTGAAACCGTTATATCTATATATATGAACTCTGTCCACGTTTACCATTTCAGTGAGATTGTTAAAGATTCTTGTAGGGATGAAATCTGCAAAAGGCTGTTTTTTATCCAAACAAGACTGCGTGTTATTAATTTTCTTAAGTTTTTTTTAAAAGATATTTTTCTTTCAGCTTCATGCTTGATTTCCCCTTAAACCTTAACAGCTGTTTCTCTGAAATCTTCAGATGAAAATTCCCCTCCAGGTCACATTTTAAAAAGTCTAAACAATCTCAAACTCTTTGTTTTGTTCAGAAGTGGAGCCGGTCGAAGCTCTTCCCTTCCCTCTCATTATTTCTTCCTCTCCTCCTTTATCATCACTTGCTTCTTCTGTCTTCCCTCAGCCTCCTCTGTTACACTTACTGTCACTTTGTCTCTCCTCCGCTGTGCTACATCCTCCGCTTTGCCATGGTGACAACTGCTGACCCCGAGCATCTCTCCCATCTCCACCATTTTATTTGATATCTGATCAGCCTCTTTCAGATAAAGCGTAGTAATTGTGTTTATAAATCCCCGCCGGGGTTTCAGACCTTATTTCTTGGACGCATTGTCCTTATATCAAACACAAACCCACGCATACACACACACACACGCACACACAGGCTGGCTCCTCCAGAAGCAGAAGCGGTTGTTTCTCATAACCTTCAATGTGAGACCAAATAAACAGACGGTTGATTGGTTCTGCTGGGTGAGATTGTGTGGCTCTGAACTTCTGATGGGATGATTCAGCATTTCCATCTCAGCCCTCTGCTTACTGTATACGAGTGTTGATCCTGGGCATGCTGTAAATCTGGTTATTTTAACATCTTTTTCAGTGGAAATTAGAGGGTTAATTGGATTTGTATATTATTCGGCTAAGCGGAAACTTGATATTGTGCAGGAAACCAGCCTATTACAGCACAAAACACTGGAAAACACACAGTCTGCCTGTGGCAGAAGAGAAAAAAACTTGGCATTATAGATTAAGCTACATAGTATTTTAATGCATTTGATAAAATAAGTTAATTAAAATAAGAAAAGTGCATGAAGGCTCAGCTATACATGAATAATGTGCAGAACAAAAGCAGTAAAACACACTGAACAGTAACAAAAAGGTCAGTTTATTGGTCTGTCGTGTGTGTGTGTGTGTGAATGAGTGTGTGTGCTTGTGTTTGTGTGCGCTTGTGTGTGCATGCATGTTGGATGTCGTGTTGCTCTCAGGCAGATAAGTGCAGTCATGTGCACACACACACAATGATAAAATTCATATCTGCATGTTCGCACAGCTGTCACATGTTCAAACACAGAAACACACACAGAAGATAAGTATTAAGCAAATACATTGAAAGTACACAAGCACACGCACATACACACACACACACTCAAATATGTGTGAACAGTGGTGTCACTTCTCTCCCTCCTGGTGTGTGTGTGTGTGTGTGTGCATGTGCGTGTGTTCAGTTTATGATGTAAATGTCACAGCAGGTTAATATCTAACTCTACTTCCCTTTTTCTCAAAGCAGCTTGTTAATCCAACAACTGCAGCACGGACACACAGTTTCTTCCTTTTCCGTAACACCAACACATGATTCAAAGTCGCCCTGCTTTTAACATCAGCAGCAGGTGTTCTCTGACATGGTAAAGATGATGTTACACCACCAAAATAACTAAGAGGTATAACAGTGTTACGGCTGGATTGACGTGAGCAGAAACTTAACATCTGCATGTGAAGCTGCGGCTGAGTTTGCACATTAAAAACCTGTTGTGGACAAAAAGATGCACAAGAAATGAGTAAATAAAGTTGTTTTTTTTGATATTTTTGGACAGGATGGGTTTGAGTGACATAAATAATAGATAAAGACACAGGATGCTTGCCTCCACTTTAAAAAAAAAAAAAAAAAAAAAGCTCCCAGCTGAGTGCTGAATCCTTCAAATGGATCAATAAATAATCCTCAGCTGCAGAAACCGGGACGGCAGAAGTTTCTTTACTGCAGCTTGGAGGATTTGGGCGAGGCAATGAAAGGCAATGTAACAGAACAATGTAAATATTGAATGTTAAAGTGACCACCAACCTCTCACCGTGTTCTGCTACTTGAAAATTGGATTAGTGTTGGCACGGTCTCAGTGTGCCGCCACTGTTCAGGAATGTGATAAAACACATCTGAGTAGCATATTGAAAATGCTCTTTTTTCCCTGTTTTGAGCATTTATCTAAATAATAGTCTTTATTTCAGGAGAGAAATAGACCAGATTTAACTGTAACCGTTCCCTTTTGTGTATAATCATTGTAATCTCTGAGCATGTAATGAGATAATGGTACACCGCATCTGTGTGCCACTGTCCTGGAAACCAGACTGTTTACTTTCCTGCTACCTCAAATCCATTATTTTTTTATAAGGGAGAGCACGTGCATTTGCTAGTTAAATCAGTTTTCATCAACTATTAACCAGCCTCAGAGCAAGGCATTACTTTGAGATGCAAATGGAGCAGGAATACTAATGCTAAAGCCGACACATGCTGAGCACTGAGCTGCCGACAAGAAGGGTTTACTGGCAAATTTCTTCTTCTTCTTCTTCTTTTTTTTTTTTTTTTTTGGCTTAAGTAAAATGGGCTCGTAGTGACGGAGCACATGTAGCATTTCCCTGCTGCAGCTTCACATACTCCCACATCCTGCAGCTAATTTTCAGCACATTTTTATCCAAAGACGGCCCAAAGCAAACAGAAAGTGACCTGTGTGAGGTGTACTTGCAAAGGAAAGCTGTGTGCATTTCCAATTAAAGTGTGAGACAGTGTTCTGGCCAAAAATAACTGGAATTTGGTAAAAAAAAAAAAAAAGAAAAAAAAAAGGCAGCTCACTGGTTTTGAGTTTTCTGTGAGCAGCTTCTCATTACTGTTGTCCTTGTCGATAACAAGAGCTGAAAGAAAACTGTGTGTTGACCCTGTTACAGTCTTAGTTTTAATTGCTCTACATAACCAGCGGTCACATAAAAATCTCTGCTTTCAACATTTTTTGATATTTTTTTTTCTTTTAATGATGAAAAAGATCTGTAATAACAGTTTTCTCTACGAAAAAAAAAAAAAAAGCTAATGTGTAAAACATGGCGTAAACTTCACACCAGAAGAAAAACACTCCTCATAATCTTCTGCTTCTCAAATCTCCTCTCTGTGTTTCTTGCCTTAACCAGACTTGCAGACGATTATTTTCGGTTTTCTAGTCGAGCTTAAGAGGATAAACCGAAGCTAATCAAGCTTTACTTTCTGTTTTCTTGCCACCAGCATTACCGGAGCTGGACGAGCTGACGATGGAGTGTGTCCTGGTGGAGCTGGAGAGTGTGTGCGAGGAGAAGATGCGGCAGGCCATCGAGACGGAGGAAGGCCTGGGCATCGAGTACGACGAGGACGTGGTGTGTGATGTCTGCCGCTCGCCAGAGGGGGAAGACGGCAACGAGATGGTCTTCTGTGACAAGTGCAACGTCTGCGTCCATCAGGTCAGTGAGAACTTAAGCGGCTCATCTCTTAAGTGTTGCTTTACGCTGAAAATGTGAATAAAATACACAAAATCGAGGTTATTTCAACAAAAAGTTTTGCTCCTCACGTGTGACACTTGTAATTTTTCTCCTTCGCACTTCATTTTAGCATGAAAATGTGTTAATGTAGCGGTTGTGGTGCCTGTGACAGTCTGAGGCTTGAGGGGCTCTGCTGTGTTTGTTACACACTGACACAGTGTTAATTATTCTGTCGCCCCCGATGGCACAAACACACACACTGTCATCAGATTACCTGCTGTTATGACACCAGAAGTGGACATAGTTACCTCCAGCTGCAGACCAAATCTAATGTTCAGCTGTCACATGATATTTCATTCAAAATGTGGCAAAAAAAATGTAAAAAAACAACTTTTTTTGTGACAACTTGAACCAAATTCTAGTCTATTATTTAATATATTGCCTAAGTTATTCATCAAGAATTGGTTTTTAAACTTAAACTTAAAGTAATTACTATTTTGTATGAAATAAAACAGGAATTCTTTCAAAAACAGGATCATCCCAGTCTTCCTTGCATGTTGTAAAGGTTTGTTATTGCACCATTTACTCACTTTAATAAGCCAAAAGACAACAAGGACTCAGACATCAGTTTTGCTTCTGTTAGTATTCAGACTGAAGTGCATAAAAAAGATAAAAAATACCTCTATATTTTTTACTGTAAACACATTTTGGCTCAATTTTAGGCCCGATGCATCAAAACATAGTGGTATAGCTCCAGTCATCAGGATAATCACTGAGTTTTCTCAGTTTTTTGTTGGTAGAAGAAGAAGAAGTGCCAAACACGAAGGTGTCATGGAAACAAAATGTACCAGGCAGTGGCAGAAACGGTTGTTTCCAGGTTGTGTTAAATAATATTATTGCTTGTGTGGAGTAAACACATCCAGGACTGACTGTTCTCTCTTTAACCTTCAGCAGGTGAAACAGATCCTGCTCATTACTCAAGTGTTTTATTTGATCACTGAGATCATTTGATCAATAAAGTGCTTTAATAAGGATGCTGTCTCCTTTTATTTACTCCCCTCGGTGTAGAATTTTACCTGTACTTTTCCATCATTTTATCTTCTTATAAGATGTTTTTTAACCTTATTCTTTTTTTTTTTTTTTCTTCATCGTGTAAAGTGCCTCTCATATTGTAGAGTAGTGTGAGTGATTATGTGATGAGACCTGGCTTGAAATTGTGTTTTAAGGAGGCTCAGGGGCTTTTTGCTTTGTAATTTCATCTAAACTATCGAAAACAATAGTTTGACTTCACTCCTGAGAAATTAGATTTTATAGATTTGCTGTAAAAAGTTAAAATAATAGAGAAGAAACAGGCTTTTAGAATGACACAGTCCCCATATTAGAGGTACTTTGAGACAGTTAAGGAAAACATCATATCTGACCTTAAAATCATTCTCTATTTTTGACCTCGGGGAATGAATCTTATCAAATATAAGTCAGCAGAGCTATTATGTTGGCACGAAGGACTTTCAGTGTGTTACGGAAAAGGAAATTGGTGGAGCACTGATGGCACAATAACCGGCTGTGTTTTTAAAAACAATACAAAGTGGCATTTTGAAAATGTCCAGCTGAACGTAAAGGTTTCAGGCGGTGCAGCCTTATGGGAAGGAATTGTGTTTTTTGCGTGTGTTTTTCTGTGTATATGTTATTGCCGAATAACCTCATAAGAGCTGTAGGATGAGATTAAAGGGAGAAAGGAGGAGCGTCGCCATGTGTCTTTTGAAATTTGCGATTTGCGGTTGTACATGACAGGGGAAATAAGCAGCAGACTGTAATTACGTAATAAGTAATTACATTAAGCTTTCGGTTTTGGAGGCAGTGACCGCTGAAAGTTCACTGTTTCCAAAAAATGGAGGGTGTGGCGACCGTATGGCGAAGCCCATTAAAATCAAGCCCGAGTTCAAATCCTACATGCTGTTAGTCATCGTTCTTGCTTTCAACCTACTCTTTCTTCATCGTTAAAATAGTCCAAAATATGAGAAACATTCCTCAAAATAATGAATATATTTAAATAAATGGGACCGTCATGTGTTTTATTATTCTTAAATGTATATAAATTGATTACAGTCATTCATTCCGTGTTATGAACAGGAAGATTACACATTTTAAGGGCCTCAACAATGATTTAGCATGTTTTTGCAGACTTGTGCAAACATTTGGCAGAAGATGAGTACACACTATATTGCTGGAAAATTACTAGCACACTGAAATTTCTTATGTTTCAGGCGTCTGAACCTAGTTGCCAGCAGCGGAGGTTTTTGTACTTGTGGGAAAAATTCTTGTCTCCAAGTTGAGATTTTCTGTTTGACTACATCTGTGTGTTCACTTTGTGTCTTCTGGGTTTAATTTCCTGATGGCATGGCTTGTCAAATCATGGCAGAGAGGCAGAATATCAAATCTCGACTGCTGGAGCGTCATTACATTCATATTGTTGTAATAAAGTGCCTTCAAATCAGACATTAAACAGTAAAGGTGACTGTAATATATTTTGTTTCAAAAGAAAAATCCCAGTTGCTGTAAGTTTATATTGAATTGAAGGCACTGAATCTATGCAAAGTGGTCAAAAGGTATCTAATTCAAAGGTCTTGGTCATAAAGTGTCTGTTTTTCTGTCTCCCTCCTGACTTTTCCTTCTCTCTCTCCGTGTCTCAGGCATGTTATGGCATCCTGAAGGTACCCCAGGGAAACTGGCTGTGTCGGACCTGCGCTCTGGGCGTCCAGCCCAAATGTCTGCTCTGCCCCAAGAGAGGGGGGGCCCTCAAGCCCACCCGAAGTGGAACCAAGTGGGTCCACGTCAGCTGTGCCTTATGGATCCCTGAGGTGAGACCCGCGGAGACAGACAGAGGTTAAAACGACTAAAAATCTAAATGGAGTCTGGTGTAGAAACTTGCTCCAGCTTTCTTTTGTGTCATAAACATCCTCCATCAGCCTCTGTGTGTCTTTTTGTTTCCTTTAATTAACGCTGGACTTGATAATCCCGATCAAAGATAAGCCTATGGGCACATCGTTCGTGGGTGCAGGTGGGTGTTTGTGTTTATGATCCCGGTCACGTGTCACCCTCAGGACTCTGGACATCTTGTGGTTGCACTTAACGCAGCCTTAAATGGAGAAATTGGTATCCCTGCTTCCTCTTTTACCTGTGAGTGTTGGATATTGGTGCAAAGTGGCTCTAGAGAGTGAGTGGTTGTTGCATGAGTGCACACAGCCCAAGTCGCTGCCAAAATGACTGTAAAAATCCATTTTTTCTTACATTACTTCAGTGGAGTCTGCAGCTCCATAAACATGAAGAGGCAAAAATGGTGCACTGCTGCTGTGTGTGTGTGTGTGTGTGAGTGTCTGTGTGTGTGGTGCTAAAAGTATGTCAATGAGATGTTCTTTGGAAAAGGTGTCATGAACATCATGATAGAACAGAAATGAACTGCATGACAGACTGTCGTGCTTTAATGAAGACCCACAAAGTGCTTATTTTAACTTCCACACTTGTGTTTAGACTCAGCTTTCCTCTGGCCCGTCTCATCCTCTCCCCGACTGACAAACACTCTCTCTTTTTGAGGCAAAGTGGTTTATTTTTTAACTATTTGCACCAAAAGAAACATGTTGTGACTCACCGTTAGGGCTTAAAAGAGAAAAAAAATCCCTTCCATAACATCTGGAGCAGAAGTTCAGTTGATGCTCAGATCAACTTAATGTAAGATTTCATGCTCACATTTCTGGCATTCTGTATGCGTCGAAACACGATTACAAATAAACTGTCTCATGCTTCCTGAATGCAGCGAACTCAAGCAAAGCTCTCTTTACTTTCTGATCTTTAAACAGTCGCCTCAAAGTTGTTCATCTGCAAACTTTATTTATTTCTGGCGTATCCGTCCACAGGTGTTTTTTGTAAGACGGTTGACTTTTCAAAGTTGTGACAAAAACTGACTTTCATCCAGTCGAGGAGATGGAAAGAAATCGTGACAATCAAACCTTCAGTGTTTCTGTCTTTCTGTGCCACAAACAATTTCCTTTAACAGTGGCTGCCATTAAAGTGAAGCGAAAAACAAATATTGATGAGAGAGTTTTAATTTAAGAATTCAAACTTTGGCGAGATTGAAAAGGTTCAACAGAACCATCACACCGAGAGACTTTGATTTTATTTACCAAACGCCAGCATTTATAGATCCATAAATGATTACCTCTTTGAATTTTTAGGCATCACTTTTATAATTTATACAAAGAAACTCTTTTCTTCACAACTCTGAGCTGCAGTTGTGATTTTTACATCTATTTTCCATTTAGCATTTTGAAATTTTCCTTCACAGCACCAAACAGATTGGACTTTTTCTGTTTAAGTTTTATTTCAAATAAAACTTAAATGCTATTTGTACATTCAATGAGTAATGGATTACTTTTTTTAATGGATAATTATTTTATGGAACAACTACAAAAAATGTAGGAAATGGGAGACAAAAATGGGGTAAAGCTGAAATGCGACTTCAGCAATCAGACATAACACAATCAAGTGGGCATCTTCATCCTGAAAGTCATGTTCAGGTACGTTTCTGTCATTTTTTTGTTCCTGCAGCACAAACAGAGCACCAGAAAGGATCCTTCTGCTGCATTTCAGCTCGGAAACCCTGATCAGAGAAACACATAGAGCTTGATTCTGTTTTTTGTGACAGCTAAAGCACAATATTAGTTTCATTTGAAGGTATGGCATCACAGTCAGTTTAGAAAGGAGGCTAAATTACAGAAACCTTTAAATCTATTTATGTAGGTGTTGGATGTGTGCTGAGTGCGCAGTGAGGTTTACAGGAAAGTGGCCTATATAAAGTCATTTTTGCCTTCATTTAACAGAAAACTTGGAGAGGGAGAGGTATGACATGCAACAAGGGTCGCCAGCTGGAATCAAACTTGCAGTAGTTGTGAATTTTGCAGCCATGTGGCATGTGCTGTAATCATTTGGCTACCAAGGGGCTTGGTGGCCTAGATTTTTTGAGAAACACTCACACCTGTTTGGTTTTTTATATATTTTTTTTCCACCTTAAAAAAAAAAAACCTTAAAATACCTAACGCAGCTTCTCAAGCCAGGACCTGAAACAGTCTGCAGATAATGTAAATTGATTGAGGAGGAGCGTTTTTTTTTTTTGTGGAGCGTGCAGCCGAGCAGCTGCTCATTTCGACGTGATGTGTCTTGATGGTACCTTTTTTTTTTTTTTTTTTTTTTTTTTATTGTAAACGGCGCCCCTCAAAAAACACCCAAAGGAAGTAAAACAGGATGGGCGTTTTAATAAAAATTTTTACGTATTTTTAAAAAACAAATTTCAA
>JAQMCX010000012.1:18283000-18321614 GCA_029814765.1 Acanthurus leucopareius
CTGTAAAAAGCCATAAATTAGCCGCATCATTGTTTAAGCCGCAGGGTTCAAAGCGTGTGAAAAAAGTAGCGGCTTATGGTCCGTAAATTACGGTAATTCTTATCAGAAAACTACAAGGGCGGCGTCTTCATCTAAGGAATGCTCCTAATCATTAACCTTATGTACGAACGATAACATGCATTCATCGAGCAACTCCCATTTCCAGCGAAGTGCAGGCGTGTGTTGATTTTAGCTGTTTGAACTGGCTCGACTGGGTACAAAAGAAAAAAAGAAAATCAAACTGGAGCAGGAAGTTGAAATCTGCTGTCGGTGGAGAAGCTACGTGAGAGGAAATATTATTCTACTGAAATTTCAGTTTTCACACTTTGACAAACACAAGCCCACATCTTTCTCGTGAGAAAAGTAGAACATTATTAAATCAAACTCTCATTACTGTCTTCTCTTTTTGTGTGTGTCTGGTAACCTCATGCAAGTGTTTGAAGATAACTGTGAAGACAAACATGCTGTTATTCACAAACACCTAAAAGTGCTCGGAGTCAGTGTGGGCAGTGATAAAACCATTGTTAATGAGTTTCGGTTCAGAACCGAACAGGTGCGGACGAAAAGGCCAGATGAGTGTGTGTGTGTGGTTTTTTTGTTTTGCGATGACTCGGCCTGTAACACACAACACACCCCGGCGGCTCCACGCTGTGTTCAACCTTTTGCCTTTTTGACTCCAAATAAGTGCTAGCAGCCGCAGAGGGCTCAATCTGACATTTTGGAAAAGTCTGTAATAAAATGGCTTTACAGTGAAGACCTTTTGACTGTAACTGCACTTTTTAACAGGATGATGTATTTATAGTGCCGCCTCACACAGGCCAGATATGTGATTATTGGATCAAGCCTTCTGGTTCTTGTGTACTAAGTGATTTAGTGGATTGAGGACAAGTTTTTTTTTCTCATCCAAGTGTATTTTTAAAAGCCTGACAACGTCTGAGGAACAAACATCAAGCTGTGCGTTGTTAAAAGTCAAGTTTCACCTACAAATGACCCAAATTAAACCATTTGAAGTTACAAAAGACTAATTAAAGTTTCAGCTCAGAAACAATATTAGTTTGTAGATAAACGAGGATAAAAAATGGTGACTAAGTTCAAACTCAACCACAGTTTCTCAGCTGAAATCCAAGCACATCCTTAATGCCATGGTATTGTTCTGCTAGCTAGCCACACTAGCTAACTTAAAAAAGATTTTTGGAGACATATTTGGAAACTTAAACGAGCCGACCTCAGGATTCAAGCTTGAAAAGAGTACTTTATTTATTTCAGTGTGAATTTAAATGGTCAGGTTGTTCAAATTACAACACAAAAAGTCCAAATCAGCATCCACACTGGAGGATAAAGTGGACAGGAGGTCTCCCGTCAATCCGCCTGTGGTTTATGGGCTCATACGAATGTTCCGAAATTATGTAAGTTGCGGTTCAGACGTGGTGTCTCTGTTTATCCTCCCAGCACACAAATAAGCATCGATGCCGAGAGAAGATAGAGGAAGCGAGAGAGAGACGGAGGAAAGAGAGGACACAACAGAGGGAAGGAACGGCACAAAATAACAAACAGAAACTTTGCTTCATTTGCTCAGCATTTTATTGCAGTTCCTTACTAAATAAATAAAAAGAATAAAGATAAAAACCCCTCGTGTTTTTCGTTGCACATCACAAACATTTCATTAAACCTGAGGGCTGACAGGTTGTGATGATACACTGGTTCACCTCGCATACTGATGACCTACTTTAGCTCAAATCAGTGTATTGTTGTCGGGGGTAAGACACTGAGTAATGAGGAAAAATGCTGCTCGGTCTAGTCTGAGTTCAAGGTAATTACTGCAAAAACAGGATACAATAGCCTTTTTGCTTTTCATGCCACATCTTACAAACCACATGAGGAAATATTCCGAGGTTGATTCCAGTCAAGCACATTTCCAACTTTTAGGGAAGAAGGAGATTTTCTGAACAGGTAACACATACTCTAAACTTTGTGCTTTTACTATTTTTATCCTGTAAAAGTCCAGTGTTAAGAATTTATTGGCAGCAACTGAACATTCGTCAGTCACATAACGCAAAGCTTAAAGCCTGAATATGTGGATTCGTCCAAACACGTTCCATAGAAAAGTGGGTGTAAGAGAACCTATTGTGGTCTCACTGATTCCCGGTAAGAGTCCGTAGGATCAGGTTTTTAGTCATTATGCTCATAAACCGCACAGAGAGAGGAGAGTCACCATCCTGCTGAACGCTGAGCTGTCTCCTGAAAGAGAACGAGCACCGACCTGCACACACATTTACAAATGTACATGCACAAAGTGACAACAACACATAGCCACAAGGGCTCACACACAAACCAAATCACACCGCGCCTGGAGGGACTCAGTGGGAGGCTGCCTCTTAGTATGACCTGTAATGGATAGCACTGTGAGAAACACACACAAACACAAAAACACACACACACACACAACCCAAGTTACCCAAATGTCAGCAGAAATGGAGGAACTGTGTTTGTTGTGACTTGGCTTGTCTTTCCGCTTTGCTGCACTTCTGTTGGAACCTTGATAACACAAGAAATGGACCGAAAATGACACTTTAAAACAAATAGTGGTGGCAAAGTGCCGGAAAAGATGAAGGCAAAAGTGTGTATTTACATGCATGTGTTTCAGAGGGAGAGAGAGACAGTGAAGTGGCTCCAAGATAATAACAGAAACAGTTTGTTTTTACCAATATTCTCTTTTTTAATGGAGCCAGAGTCAATATTAAGACTCAACTGGGATTTACCATTTTGTGTTTTAGTCTTCATTCTTACTTTTTTCTTATGTCCTGTATTTCTGAGCTGCATCTCTTCTTTGACTCTCTGCATTCCTCCCTACTTCCTTCTTAACCATCATCCCCTGACTGATCTACATCCCTATCCTTCTTTCTTTTTGCTCTCTTATTCTGTCTCTGTCCTTGACCGTATTCCCTCTTTTCCGTCCCCTCCCAGTGCTCCATGCCCTCTTGTATCGTGGCCTTCCATGTGACTTGCGCCTTCGACCACGGCCTGGAGATGAGGACCATCCTGGCAGAGAACGACGAGGTGCGCTTCAAGTCCTTCTGCCTGGAGCACAGCTGCACCGCCGGCAACAGCAGTGCAACCATCAACAACAACAACAACAACTCCAGTTTAACCAGTGTGAACGCCGGCAACCACACCAACACTTCCACCACCACCAACGGAGCAGCCAGACCCCACTGGGCCACCACCGGTGTCGGTTCAGAGCTCCAGCCGGACCAGCAGCAACAACCAAACAGCAGCAGCAGCGGCGGTGGCAGCGGCAGCAGTGACCCGGAGCAGAGGTCTGTATTGTTCCCAGTGTCGGTGTCGGCGTCAGAGCGAGCTGAGCGGGACCAGCTGGAGAGAGAGAAGGTGAGCCAGAGGAAACAGAAGCTCCAGGAGCTGGAGGACGAGTTTTACCGACTGGTCGACCCCAGAGAGGTGGCTGAAAACCTGGCACTGCCGGTGTCCCAGGTGAGTCAAACTACGACACTAAGACACTGTGATTCATCACCTTAATATGCATGAAAAATAACTTACTCCTGGTATTAAAAAAGCCTAATTTCAAGCAAGTCATAAGCATAGCAACACTTATGCTAATAGGCAACTAGGAGTATTTAAACACTGTATTAGCTACATACAACAGTACTTATCAAACCACAAAGTTACATTAGTGTCCACTAAGAACAAGACGTCGTAGCTGCCTGTGATCAAACACACTGGACAGCTGAAAATACATGGACATGGTCTGACAAAACCAAAACAGAAATCTAACAGAGCACTTTAAGAACTTTGTTCACATTAGCTTAAAATCTTATCATTTATGTAGATATTAAACAGTAATGATAACTAAAAAAAACTAGATAAGGTCGCTCTGTTTGCCTGCACATTGTTCTGATCTTTACTCAGTACTTCACGTACACATTTAATCAAATATTTGTTGAAATGAAGACTTTGGCTTCCACAGGTAATTAAATTTAATCAGATGTGATATTGATGAGGTTGCATTTAGAGTGCCGGCTCTAGTGCATCAAATAAAGTGCTCCCTGTTCACAGGTAACTGTTTGATAAATCACAGCCATTTGTTCAGAGCACGCCGTGATTAACTGGTCTCTGCTTTCCAAATGCGGTCGTGACTGCAAGCAAGAGCTTTTTCCTTTTTTTTTTTTTTTGTTCTTAAAAGAAAGGATACAACTGTGAGCAAACAGCTTTAATATGTAGCAATGAAACTTTTTAATGTGCTTCAATGGAGTATTTAACGGAGTGGATGTAAATTATTTGTATTGTAATTTTTTCAGTATTTTTATGCATCTTTAGAGTGAGATAAGATCAGATATGTGCAGAACAGATGCACAATAGAAAGCTGCTCTGGAAGCTACTGATGAACAATTGAAAGAAACAAAAGACAAAATGATCCGTGTGTTAGAGATCCACATTGAAATACTGATGTAAAATGAGGTTCTTTTGTCTTTTTATTCGAGGCAAGTGATGTCTCAATCCACTTACAGTCTTATAAATGTCATAACCTATTTTTTTATCTTATTTATTTCCTTTTTTTGTGTCTTTTTTATTCCATGTATAGGTTTGTACTGATGAAGATGCTCTTAATCTTTTTGTACATGTGTATAGTGACAATAAAGGCACTCTATTCATTCTATTCTAATTTTAAAAGCGACAATATTTTGTTTCTTCTTTAAGGTGGATTTCTTGTATCAGTTCTGGAAGTTGAAGAGGAAGGCCAACTTCAATCGACCTCTGGTGACCTTAAAGAGGGACGAGGTGGACAACCTGGCCCAGCAGGAGCAGGATGTCCTCTACAGACGCCTCAAACTCTTCACACACCTCCGACAAGACCTGGAGAGGGTGAGTGGGCGATGTGTTGGTTGTGTGTGTATATGTGTGTGTATGTGTGTGTTTGTGCTCGCTGTGAAGTGTGAAACTTGTTGCTTTGTGCAGTTCATTATTCACACTGGAGGTGTGTAGCGTCTGTGCATGCTCTGTGCTCCATCCAGACAGTGTTGCTGATATTTAAGGGGTAATTTACATTTTTCAGAATGTTAATTAAAAAGATCATTGACACTATCACATAAAGATGATTTTGGCTTTCATGAATATTAATGTTAAACGAATGAATAGCCCGAAGGATGAAGGCATAATGAAATAGCTGAATGATATAATGAGTGATTGAATGATATCCCAGTGTTAAAAAAACTAAGTGAAAATCCTCCCACCACACAGGACTCATTTGGTTCTCTGTGTTCGCTGTGACAGTTCATTTGCTGTGTGTCAGGAATTTTCCGTGACCTTTAGTTTTCCTGTTAAAATCAACATGACTTTTTGTGCTTTTGGTTTAAGGACAAACAGACTTCAGATTCAGTCTCAGGTGACCACAGAAAAAGCATCTTTAAGAGGAGGAAAATTATCTCTCTTGTAGAATTCTGCAGTGATATTTATGAAATCCCTTTCTGAAAAGCATGTTTGGTGACACTCATGAGAAAAAAGTTTGGTAATGTTTGTACGACTGCATGTTATGGAGTCTGTCCAAGAGTTTTTTAAAAATGAGCTACTAAGGTTTTCACAGTTCTGCTGCCAAAGTTGTGCTTGAGCATTGAGCTTCTATGCACATCATGCAGTTCTCATAATAACCAACATGTTGCACTACAGAGGTCGAATTACCTCAGCATTTTTGACTAGAGAGCAATGTTTGATTGTTCAGTTTTGTCCTTAGATTGTTTTATGCGTGTCTTTGATACTTAAATGTGAAAACTGGTCAGCTAGTTCACGCTGGTGTTGGTGACTTCGGGTGGATCAGGTGGTGGATTTTCTCTGCCAGACAGATTTAATCAACCTAAATGTGCAGTTTACAGTAAAATGGGGAGGAAACATTCTGCAAGGTCATAAACTCTCACCTCAAGAATTTACTCTGCATCTGTGGGCTGGTTGGTTGGAGACTAGAAGTCCAGTGTTTTGTTTTAAAGCTCACTTTGTGGAGCAGCTGCTTGGATTTTTGGAGTTGTGATCATATGTGATTGTAGTGGTGGCAACCAAAGAACCAACTGATGGACGGTAGCAGCTTTAAAGCTAAAGAATGAAGCCGTTCAGGTCAGTAAAAAAAAACCTATGAAAATATCACACAGATGAAACAAAAAAATTCAGAGAGAAAGACATGGAGAAGACACAGACCTCTGTGGACAATGCAGAGTCAGAGAGTCGTCCATGTTTCTGCATAGCCTGATGAGATTCTCCTCAAGAAGTTCTGGATATTGTTGAGCCGTCATGGTTGACAGGATTCCTTAGTGCTGCTTGTTGAGTCTCAGTCTTTCTGCTAGACGTTGAAATTAAGACATATGACATTTTTAAGGCTTTAGAGTTGAGAAGTTGTTACTCATCATTCCTTTTCACAGGAGAACGTCGTGTCTCTGGGCATTTCTTTTGATTTCTGACGTAAAACAATAAAAAGATCAGCACACTGAGGAAAAGCTGTGATAGGCAACATCGGTTGTCATGTGATCATTAATGTGATATTAAAAAATGCTCACTGCTCACTCAGGTCAGTCAGAAGTGTGTATTTCCTCACTGACGTCAGTTTCGAACCTCACGCTTGGCAGCTTCATGCTAACCACCATGTAAATTTCCTCTCTCAGTTTTTGGGATTAGTTGCACACATGCTCATAACTTCACTCCAGGTTCGTGTCCGCAGAGCTCTGATGGTTGATTGGCATCCACCGATCCGCCGCTTTCAAAAACTCACTCTGACCCTTTGCTACAGAAACTGCATGAAACGGGCAGCCCACGGCCAAACATTGAGTTTACAGTTAAGTCTGATGTGCCAAGGACGGGCGGGCGAGACGGCTAATTGCTTCCTATGTTTGGAAAAAAGGTTTTATAATCGTTACCACAATCTGAAAAACATCATTTGGTATTTGCTTACTCTGATACTAAATCTACCAAAAAGAATCCTCGTTGAAAAAAGTTTCTCCCACAAACTAATGTATTTCTCCTTTAGCAGACAGGAAGATAAACCAAATAATTCACTGTCCTTAATACTTTTTTCCTCCTTTTTTTTTTTTTTTTTTTGCCGTGTGATTTGACACGGTGCGGTTGGCTTGCCTCGGTTTGGTTCAGCTTGGTTGATTTAATTTGGTTCACAGTAGGAGAACCTTTTGGCAATTACGTGGCTGCATATCAACCAAATGACCCACTATTCAGTAACAAACTCAAAGAATAACATACAAACAGAGAAAATAATTGGACGACGTGTTTTAATTGCTCATTGGTTTTCCCATTAAGCCTCAGCTGGTAATACCAGTGGAGTGGACTTAAGGCGGCCTGATTAGACCCGCAGATCAGCGTGCTTCGCCCTGCGGCCCACAGGGTTCATTTGGCGTTTAGATAACTGTTTCTCACCTCTTAACTTGAAAATGGAGTGAAAAACAATTTCCCGCTAAGCAGACAGTCACTTCTTAACAAGTGGGTTTTAACAGTTTACAGCTGACTCATTCAGCTCATAATCTGGAATGAAAGTTCAATGCGACGCTTCGTCAGCGGACGGACAAAACAATGAAAAAAGAGCAAACTAAACACTCCAGGTGCACACAAGCTGGTGAGTCTGTAGCCGTGCAGATGCCTTTAGGTGCATTTTATTATCTGCAATTGGAAAAAATTCTCCTCTGAGGTGTTTTCTTTCCTATAGCTGTGTGTAACTGTAGACATACCACAGTGGTCTCCAGTGATCAGGGTTTTTATTGATCGTTTCAGGCCGTGCTAACCTCCTGACCACTCAGTGTTTCTTTGCACTCCATAACTCTTCTCCCTGCAGACCACCCATTATTGATGTGTGCAGAAGTGGACCGTACCACTTCAAGTCTCTAAGGTTAACTCAGTTAATCCCATCGACAAAATGCGAAACAATTAAAAGGCAGGAAAAGCTGAACTGACAGTTCGTAAAGCGCCACTGAGGCGGATGTTTGCGCGCCGATTGTTCATTGATTAAACTGGCAATAAAAATATGGTTTATCTCACAATGTTGACATGAATAATAACTAATTGCAAACCAATCCTATTTATTGTAATTAAACATCACGTCTCTGTTACAGGAGGGTGTGCATGTTTCAAAAGAACTCACTTCAGCTGCTTTATCGTACTGTAATATTGTGTCATATTAATCCTCCCGGCCCCTGAATGTGTGTTTGTTTTCCACCGTTATCTGATTGCAACTGTAATACTGTTTGGTCGGTCTTATTTGTTTGTTTTGTAGATATTGAGTAAAACTAACAAAGCGTCAGAGCTTGAGCGTGAGTAATATTATAATCTCATTAATCAGGTTTATCCCTGTGAGCTCTGATAAGCTTCCACACGCGTGCAGCCTTAAAAAGCACTCGAACAGTGTTGGCAGTTACCGTGCACACGTCACACGAGACGATGCCGGACTGTTGGCAAATACAGCGAGTGTGTGTGTATTGGTGTAAAGCTAATATCAACAATAATAATGCATCATTTAGAAATATCTGTTGTGTTGAACTTTCGGCCTGTTTTTGGATTTTTGTGTAGATGAATGAGTAGTCAAATTAGTGAAGATGTTTTCTTCTCTTTGTGTTTGTGTTTGTTGCTGTGTGTCGAGCACTCTTGGCCATAAAACACACACACACACACACACACACACACACACATTTGTACCTCAAACACTACAGGCTGGATTATGTCAGAGCTCATATTTGTGATGTGGCATTTTCCAAGTAACGCTCATTAGACTGAAAGCGATGCTACAATCGCGGATCAAAACACGGTGACATGTGTTACTGATGGTGCCGTTGGTGGTGGGGACTGTCATCAGTGAGTGACGACACGTTTTTGAACGGAGGAAATGACAACAAGTCGCTGTAGCTGCTTTGAATCTGGCGGCGGTCGTCTTTAACATCCCCTCGAAGCTCCGACAGAGGAAGGAGGACTGATTGAGTTTGCCACTGGCGGGTCTCCCACGAGACGGATTGATCATCAATTGGTCGAGTATTGGCCGAGCGAGTGTTGACAGCTCGCCACTCCTGATGCCGGTGGCTGTCGATATACAAGCTCTCTTCTCTCTTCTGCTGTCTCCTTTCATTTCCTTCCTCCTGCACTCCCCCTCTTTCATCCTCTCCTTTTTTTCTCCTGATACTTGCTTCTGTTTCTCACACTTACACACACACACACACAACAGATTTACCACCTGTACGAGGCAGAAGACCTTATCGTTCATTTCTGACCCGTATTTTAACTCATATTACTGTATTTTGTCTCAATGAAGCATTGTGAGCAAATGTTACGCCTGTTTTTTTCCTCTCTGGGTTCAAGTGTGAGGTCTTTTCAGTGTAGTAGGGTGTGTGTGGTGTGTGTATGGCATCGTGTTTTCATTCCTCTGTGTGTGTGTGTGTGTGTGTGTATGTGTCAAGGCGGGTGTGTGTATCTATGCGCGAGAGAGTATTCCAATCATCTCTGATTTGCTGGCAAATTGAAAAATCCCCTCCATCCTTCCCTCTCGTCATCCCCAGACCCCAACCCAATCAGACCCCACGACCAAACCCTGCAGCCTGCTGCTTTTTGTGAATACATGTGTGTTAGTGTGTGTGTGAGTGTGTGTGTGTGTGCATGTTGGTGGTGGTGGTGGTGGTGGAAGAATCCGGGGGCTAATGTTGAGGTGGATTATCCCCCTCCTCTTCCTCTTTGAAGTGCTGCCAATGGAACGAATTGCACCGTGCTGTCCCTAATGCACTGGTGAGCTTTCTCCATTTCTGTGCTCCTCTCCTGAGTGCCGCCCCGCACCCCCCCCTTCACCCACATCGCCCATCCAATCAGCATGCAACATGTTGGCATGTGTGGCATGGTGATTGGGTCGTGCAAGTTAGCTTCTAAATGTCGAGTCTTTGTTTTTTTGGGGGGGGCTTGGATGGTGTTTGCAAATCAGGCTTAAGATGCAGCTGAGGTGTGTGTGTGTGTGTGTGTGTGTGTGCGCGTCTGTGCATGTGTGTGTAGTTACAGCAGATCACAGTGATGGTGCTTGGACTGAGTCGGAGGTCGCTGGTGTTGCAGAGGTTGTCAGTGCAAATCCCTGCACCAGCTGGGAAGGTGTGACACAGGAATGCCCTTTAACAAACCGGTACAAAGCCCACATGTCACGGATCAAACCACACCGGGGCCAAGTTGGCTCATACTTGTAAAATAAATCTAATCTGCCAAATAAACACTTCTAGTATTGTGTAAAAGGTTAATCTTTAAGGAATTACATAAATGTTAGAGGAAATATATAGCTAAAGCTGAAAACAGGCATGTTTTACATGTTGAGGTCACGTGGAAATAAATGATTTTGTAAATCAGACCTGAACAAAAATATGCTAATCTTCAGCTCACAGTCAAAACAAAAGATGTAGCTTGATGACATCATGATGTAGTGTGGGATCATGGGATTTGTTCATTTTATTGTTAACAGCCTCCATTGCCGACGAAAATCTACCGGCTGAAATGTTTATAGAGGAGTGATGGTGTTTCCACAGAAGTTAATGACAGGTGACAAAATGAAACCTTTTGAATTAAAGTGTAGATTATTTTTTACTTTGAACATTGTTTGAAAGATTTGGGACAATGTAAGTAAACAAAATATCATTTTTTGACATTTTGGTATGGAATTGTTACATATTGCAGTTTAAAACTGGTATATTGAGTCGACTCAGAGGATAGTTGGTTTTAAGCTTCGAGCAGCTGCTTTTGGAAAAGGCTGATGCTCCTCTTTCCCCAAAACCACAAAACAAGATGCTAAACAAAGCCAGGCTAGCTGTGTCTCCCTGTGGACTGGCTTTATTCTAAGCAAACTAGCTTTATGCCTAACAGACATGAGCGTGGTAATAATAAAAAGAGTGAATAACACATTTTAAGACAAGTTTTAAGACATCAATTACTGCTACATAGCAGAAGTTTGACTTATTTTATTAAATAACTATTGTTTGTAGAAAAAATGAGTTCATTTCCTTCACTTAAAGGTATTGCAAAAGCTTTGTTTTGATCTTAGTTTTGCAATAAAAATGGTACTGACAATTTGCAAACAGTTGCCTCAGTGGTTAGCTAACTGTTGGCTGTATACAGATGTGTCTGTGTAATGACATTTGAAGTACACCAAACCTGACTGGATCCTCCACAGAGGGCTTAAAACTGGTGTTTATTTTCACTTCTGACTTTCCAATGAGATGAAGGTCTTCAGGAAAAGGTCTGACTTTTTGCCGGGAATTCAGCAGAAGTTCAAGCAACAAGGAGAGCCGGAGCAGAGTTAAAATAGATTACTGCCAGAGAGGAGGAGGAGGAGGAGGAGGAGGAGGAGTGCAGGGTGGAGGCTCAGGCTCTGGAAGCACAGCATGAAAAGAAGCAGGCCTGGACTTTAAAGTTAAAGGAAAAAAGGGGCTGAAGGCTGGAACTGGGACAGGAGACAGGGGATAGCTGGAGCTGACGGAGGGAAAACAGGTGTGAAAGAATCCCTTTTCCTTACTCATTTCCTCTTGTGTGTTTTCACATCTATAACTACTTGAGTCGAACAATTGCAGTTATTCTTTTCCCTCCCGTCAGTACATCAGTGCCCCGGCCAAGGCTGGCAGAGTGTCCGGTGGCACAGTGCCGTTTCTGTGCCCTGCCCTCTGCTCTCTTTCACTCTCTCACGGTAAAGACTTGGCAGCACATCGGGCCCAGCAGGTCAGCAGCTCCACAACCCCCGAAGGCCCTCGGAGCAAAATAGAACAGTACACTTATGAAACAGTCCACTTAAGAAAAAAAAGGGGGAAAGCGAGGGAAAAGTTTGATTATAAGTAGCCCTGCATGTTTTATAAGCAGCATCTTGTTTCACTTCTGAGCGCTCGCGAGCGGGGTCGAGGAGGAGGGTAAGAGAGGAGAAATTGCTTGTGGTGAGAAGGAGGGGTGCTTGTGGGAAATAGTGTTGAGGAAAGAGGAGAAAAAAAAGATGAGACCTGAGAGTAGAAGTAGAGGAAGGAGGGATTACAGAGGGGACAGTTACCCAAAACAGAGATCAGCAGCGGCAACACCTTGAACTTTTGGCTGCAGGTCTGGAAGCAGCAGGCTGGTTGAGGACTGATACCTGTCAGGTGAACTCTGTTGGTGCAAGCTGTGCCGAGGCAAATGGTAAGAAAGCCCATCAGCTATGTAGCTTCTCCTTGGCTGCAGGTTACAGTCTCACACTTTTTTTTTTTTTTTTTTTTTTCCCACAAACCCCCCTCCTGTGGTGCTTCATTCTGTTAGGAAAAGAATGGAGAAGAAATCTCGAAGCAAAGGAAGATGATTGGAAAATATATGCATGCAGACACACACACACACACACACACACAAGCCTGTGAGAGTTTGTGTTCGCAGCGTTGTGAAAATCAAGGCAGGGAAAAGTTCAACAGAAGATTTTTCCACATCTGAAGAAGCAAAAGACAAAAAAAAAAAAAGTTACTTGGCAGATGAGGCAGACTTTTATCTTTATAATTTCAGACTGCCAGTAACTATGATTGTCCTTCAGTTTTTGCAGCCAGTTTTCACTCACGTCCACATGAAAAAAAAATTATATATATATATATATATATATATATACACATATATATATATGTATGGATCAAGCTCCAAAAGCGCTAGATCCTGCTCTTCCCATAATGCAACCTGATAACATCTTTTCATTAGACCGTCCCTGCCAGGTAAATGTCAAAGCCTTTTAAACTCAGAAACCTCAGTTTGAGACACATGTTTCTCTTATTAATTTTTTCAGTGTTTGAGATTTTTCATCTGACATGACAAAACTCATCCAGAGCCACTTACGACATTATGATGCTATTTTCTCTCATAAATCAGCTCTCCAGTGACGAGCGAACTGAGTTTTATTTGTCCCTAAAAAGTGAAGCGAAATTGCAAAAATTATGATTAACGATTAGTGTGTTAACCTGATAGCATCTGACTTTACCAAAGAGCCTTGTTATTTAAAATGCAGCTATGCATCTCAGATGAGTTTATGTGCATGTTTAAATGTGCGGTGAACAGTTTTTTCTTCGACCTGCAGCTTTTTCCCCGCAGTCACACTTAGTTCAGCTGCAGAAAAGAGCACAAACAACAAAGTGAGAAACTGAAAACAGTGATGGCTGCAGGTGTTGAGAGAAATAGTCATTTCTCTCTCTGTTTTTCAGTTTATTTCTTGTCATTGCGTTCGTCTGATTGTTTTAGACGTAACCTCCTGTATCCTCCAGACACCCTTCCAGCACCCTCTTGCACCCTCTTCACCCCTTCACTTCGTACACCCCCCGCAGCTGCTCAACTGGCATGAAACTGTCTGTGGTGTTACGCAACGTTAGTTAGGGTCAGAGAGAGGACAGAGGCATGGAAAGAGCGACACACCAACTCTGGTTTTGTGCCTGCTTGGTTATAAGATCCCTCCTCCTCCTCCTCTCTTTCTCTTGAACACACACACTAACACACACACACACACAGATGTGAATACACACAGTGATGTCGACTTACATGCCTCACCGCCACTTACATGTACGCACACGGTTATGCACACACATACAAAATCATTCATCACCCACATGCATACTGACAAGAGGCATGCATGGCTTGCATACACACACTCTTACACCTACACACTTAGACACACTGGGGGTTCTAGCTGCGAGCCAGACGGGCCGAGTCATGCAGCAGACAGACCCACCCTGTTGGATCAGCGTCAAACTGGCTCAACATACACACCTCTGCTCCAAACCTAATACTGGCTCACTACAGACAATCCTTTCTTCTTCTTCTTCTTCTTCCTCTTCTTCTTCTTCTTCTTCTTTTTCTTAGGCTGCTGTCTGTTTCCAAGATGCTTTAAGGTACTGAAAGAAATCCAAGACGAGGGCCCTTTTTTTTCTGTCCACCAGCAACGATTGCTGTTATATTTTAACATTCAACAGACGCTTTAAGTGTTTTAGCAGCCAACCAGGTCTCATTTGTAGATTTAGGAAGGAACTGGAAATCGTGGTTGGCTCGCTCCCAAAGTGACCGGCAGAGTAGCGTAGTAGACTCCCGAGGGAAGCAGTCTGGTTCTTGCTGCAGTTTACGAGCGCCATGCTGCAGGATTTCTTGGCCTGTGTTCATGCTTGCTGATGGATTCTCCAGAGAGGCTTCCCAGACATCAAAAAAAAAAAACAACAAAAAAAAAAAACTTTTGACCAATGGGATTTGGAAGCATAGTTTTTTTTTGAGTAATGATCAAACACAACACATCATTTGCCGTGTCTGAGCTCATTCAGATGAGAGCAGCAGCAACCCAACTGTACTAATCCGCAGGGATTTATCTTCACATTTTCTATTCCAAGGGTTTATTTCACATTTTTAATCAAACAAATGAACACTGAAAACATCAGAAGTGCTTTGTGTTGTTCAAAGATGCCACTACAGGTGGGAGATGTGTTTATAAGCGTAGCTTAGCTCGCTCACTAGCGTCTCATTAGGCTAAAGCTTCTCCGCCCACCAAGGTCAGACAATGCTGTTGTACTATTACACCTTGTTTATTTTTTAATAAGTGAGTTGCGTCCTCCTGGGGTCCAGTGCAATTTAACTTTGAAATGTGTTTCTGGGTATTGATGTTGAAAATTCACTACGTAGCTCCAGGCAACATATCACTGCTGCAAATAGTCTCATTCTAAAAAATAGTCAACCTTTAGATTTTACAAACAGAAACTGAAGATATCTTGGGACTAACAGCTTCTCCTGCCATGAAAATACTCACCAGTAATGCAACTATTTACATGTTCTTTTTAAAAAAACAATGTTTTGTTTGGATTTGGAGCCACCATGTCCATTTTTTGTGCACAAAATGCATTACACTTTTTAACATGTTTTTTTCAACATTTGCACTTTCTGCAAATCCATATTTTTGTTTTAAAGCCAAATACAAACACTGAACACAATATAATTAACAATTGTGGTATAAAGTTATTAAAAAGTGATTTATTGGAATAAAAGAAAGAATGAGCATGTTTTAATTTAAACAATTATAAACATCATCATTGAGCCACAAAGGTTGATAAAAAAGTAATGAAGAGGAGAAACTTTGAATCAAGAATGTGAATAAAGCTACGGCAAAAAGTTTTAACCGTGACGGCAAACTTTTAGTCCCCAGTTTGGCAGTTTGTGTTGTGGGTCACATCTCGATACGGATGGCTTCGGATGATAAACCTCAACAAATGTAAGCGAGAGTGAAGCTGTGGAGGTTCGAAGATTAAATAAAGTAAAATTTACAAGCAATTTTTAAATTTCAACTCTGTAAATGTGAAAATGTTCTGCTCAGGAATCTGGCTGCATCATTCTGTATGAGCTGAGGGCAAGAACAGGCTTTACACCTTCAGGTAGCCCCGAGCCTCCATTCACTCTGCTACAAAAAAACCGCCTGTTGAGATCCACTGCTGTTTAAAATGCTGCTTGCTAAGCCTGACTGTGTAACACAGCCCCGAGGCTTCAAAGCTTACAGAGAGCTGCTGCTTTGGCCCTCGCCTTTGATACTGCTCCACCACAAGGTCACCGAGCCGCCTTCCAGGGCACGAGGAGAGATCAGAAACACTTAATTATTCCAACATCAATGGACGCACATGCTATTTGGTTATACTGGTGGAGAAGCAGATCTACAGCTGAGAGACTCACATAACATAGTGACATGTCAGGCATGAGACGTAATAAAAAATGATAGGGAAGATTTCCAGAAAATCTTTTTAAAATTTAACCAGGTTTGTGCTGCTAAAATCAGACATCTGCAATAAAAAAAATTGTTATAAAGATGAAAAACATTATATTTCTGATGAAATATGACATATTATGTAATAATAGTAAAATGCTCATCTTAATTGGTTTTCTAGTATTTGATCTTTTCCATTTATTGCAACTCAAAGAATATTTCATTAAACCTAAACCATGACACCATGACTGCTTCTTTTCTACATTTATGACCAACTTTTGTTTTAATTATGGCTCATAATATCCAAACAAATTCAATAATTTACCCTCTTTTGTACTTGGATATCCGCAGTCTAATGTCCAAACTCAGTGCAGAATCATTACTTTTATTAGCTTTTGGAGCTTTTAGCCTCTCGTGTCTGGTGTTTGGTGTGTTTCTTGATTCAGTCTCCTGACTGATAACTTCCACTCTCTTCCGGTCTGTGTCTTCATGGGTTCAGGTCTGTTGTTTATAGACAGCTGATGTCGTCTCACAGCGGTGGTCATTAAGTCTCAATTGTCCAGTCTAGTCCTCCACTCAGGCGCCGTCCTGTAGTCTGTCAGGCTACATACGCTTAACATGACCTGTGTGTGACTTTTTCTGCCTGCTTTTTCATCCAAATCTTCCGTTTGGTCACAATGTGCATTACACACAAACAGAGCTTGTTATTGTTAATTAGTGGGAGTGCTTGTTAAACTGCAGCATAATGCATAATGTACAAAAAAAGCAGCACTTTTATGGTTTCAAGGGTGAGTTTAAGCATCCCATGAAATATACTGTTTCTGATGCTCTGTCTCTTTCTTTATATTGCTGGAGTATGCATTATGTAACAGTGACGGGTTCTTAAGGAACGACATGAAACTTTTTTTCAGCTCTTGGGGAAGCAAAGCATTTGCTGAGTGACTCCGACTCATTTTCTGCTTTTATTTTTAGAGTCGGAGCAATTTTTCCGTGACATTTCCTGCCTGGCTGTTTCAACCCAGTGATCTGCCTTTTCCAAGCAGAGTGACAGGCCACGCAGCCTTTTTTTTTTTTTTTCAAATTAAGTGACGGTAAAGGCCAGATTCAGCTGTGCACCTAAGTGATAACTGTGTGGACGACTTGATGGAAGAAACAAAGAAACTCACCTTTTGCAACTCTGCGGCTAACTGCATTTTATTTTCTTTAACCTTTTTTTTTTGTTAGGATTGTTGTCTTCACTCTTTTCTCTGTCTGTCCACATCATTTCCTTCAAACACCCACAACACAGAACTTTAAGTATATATTTTCTTTCTTTTATTCCGTCCCTTGCAACCTTTTTTCTTTTTATCTCTTCTCACGGCCTCATTTTCTTCAATTTCATCACCTTCTCCCTTTTCACCTGTGTAAAATCATTTACATTTTTTCCCTCCTGTCTCACCATCTCTGTTTCTTTCTCCTTCATCTCTATCAATTTCTCTTTCTATCACCTCCTCCTCTCCCTCTCTTTCTCTCTCTGGATTTCCTCACCATCCTGCTGCCCCTCTGATATGAGCTCTGTTGGATGAAATAAATATGAGGAGGAAGAAGGATAAATATTTATAGCTGCTTCGGCTGTATAATACTGTGCGTCTGTGTGTGTGTGTGTGTGTCTCTGTGTGTGTGTGCTTACATACATGTAAGGTGTGTGTGGAATATGTTTCCAGACCCTTGACCAGTGCAGGTGCCAAGGCTGCTGCGGGGATAAATAATTCACTGGAAGTTAAACCTTAAATTCACTTCACTTTGACAAGACAATAGGAGCAGCATGGCAGGCAGCTCACACACACACACACACACACACACACACACACACACTCACGCCCACACACACAAACACAAACACACACCACCTGGCACTGAGCATATGTGCCCTGAGACATGCAGAGATAAATGCCTCAGACATCCCTGTGTATACACACACGTTTGACACAAATATCATGTTATTCCTTAATCATGCATGAAAACACACTTGTGCTAACATGTATATGCATGAAATTGAATGCACACACTAAGCTTACATGCAGCCTTAACACACACACACAAACACTCACACAGGCGTAGTAATATACTCATGAAACACACAAGACTGATGCACCCTGCAGTGACTGACAAACTGCATAGAATTATGTATTTGACTGCTTAGTTCTGCTGTACTGAGGCTCTGTGTGTGTGTGTGTGTGTATGCATCTGTACTTGTGTGCATTTTAGGTTACCATCAGGTCTATTTCTAGCTGTGTGAATGCATAAATGTGTGTGCACTTTTCTGGCCATCTCTACAACCCAACACAACACACTCCTGCGGCCTCGCTGGAGCTACACACAGATAGAGGTGCATCAATAAGTAATGAGAGCGATATGAGGGCCCCCCGGTTGACCTGGGCCTTTAATATTTTACAGTAGGGTCTCTCAGACGGTGCCAGCCGACACACCGCCGCAACTCGACCGTAAAATCTTACTTTGCTGGACTCGACAGCAAACCACCGCCCTCAAAGGTCCAATTTAATAACATCATCTGAGAGGCTGTCAATTCACTCAGCTCAGTTATCAGTTTATAGCACTTTTTATGAAAGATGTGTGTGTGTATACATGCTCACATATCAAAAGAGTGTTTTAAAGTGTACAACCATTCATCTGTGATTCAAAATGTGTTGCTAACTGCACAGAAAGGAAAGAAAAAGAAAGGAAATTGAAGTTTGGTGCTGCCTTTTAGTTTAGATCAGCTCAGCAGGCAGCCAATCAGAAGCAGAGGAATCCAGAAGCTTTTGTCTCACAAATTTACCTGCCAGACGTATTGATTTATTTATTAAAGGCTTACTGCTATTTTACACTTCTTGCACACAGAGAGAGTGTGTGCATGTGTGTATTTCTGTCTTCTACATAGTACACAAAGAAACCACAGCCCACACAAAGAATGTAGAGAAAGCAAAATTTCCAGTGAGGGCAGGCAGCGTTGCACAGGCAAGCAACAGAATTTATTAGATTTGGACATCAAATCTGTTTCCATCAGGCTGTTCGTTTTTTTTTTAAATAAAAGCTCTAATTATAGTTGGAAATTTCATTTGTTTCAGTCGTGGAATCAGCAGCAGATAATCACATCAGATCTCATAAACAAACTTCTTTCCACAATGGGCACAAATTCAGTGTTAAACATTATAGCTCAATGCAAACGGTGACCTGTTTAAATATTAAAGACCTAAATTACACTGACTGCACGGTACAGTGTGTTATCCTGGTGGCTTCAGTCATATTTTAGTGGTTTTGTGGGTAGTTTTATGACCTGAAATGTACGCAGTCTTCTGAACAGGCATTTATTTGAAACAGGTGTTTATTTGCTAGAACATGAAGTTCTTTAAGGCTGCAAAAACAAATTTTATAAGGTGGTTTATGGTATTTATGTTGAGAGCATTTTTTTTCCAGCGTCTAACTGAAGTCAGTTTACATTCACTAGATTCGAATCAGATAGATTTTGAGTTTCACTAGTCGTATTTTAAACATAATAGAAGCATAATGTGCATATTTTTTGCAAGTGGTCTTCATTTATGTTTTTAAAAAGAGAATAAAAAGGGTGACAATTCCACCTTAAGACAGTCTGATAGTGTCCCACAGTGAGTCTGCAGCGACTGAAGTTACACTAAATAGCAGAAACCAACCTGTCTCTTACAAACTGAGTTCAGGTTGTCACTGCTTTGCTCCTCTGCGGTGCAACATGTATCATGAATCCTCCACTCTGGTTAACACCTGCTGTTCAAAAGCGTTGTTTTGAACACTGAGCTCCCAGCAAACTTGTTGCAAACTACCAGGCGTGTTTGACATTTGGTTTCATTCAGTTCTTGTCTCGTGGTACCGTCACAGACTTATGAAAAACCAGGTGTGATGACAGAAGTATGTGTCATGCTTGTTTGTTCAGTTTTGTCTCAGAACATCAAAGTGAAGTCAGGTAAAAAGTTTGGGTTCTTAGGTGCTGCAACATAGTCAGGTGCTGTATCTGCTAAAAGTTGGTTTAAGTTAACCTTTAGAGTTTTAAGGTTAGGAAAGAAACAAAAACAGCTGTTTACAAATCCGTCATGAGTCATTTTGCACTTCAGTTTCACCTGCTGAACAAATGTCTTTCTGTTAAAACCAGATCAAAACATTCTCAGATCATCAACCACGCGGGGGGAAATAAAAGGTGTCACCATCTACCCACTCTGAGATCTCTATACCGAGGCAGTTGGACCTAAAGACCCCTCTCATCACACTAAGCTCCTTCACAAATCCCTCAATAACTTGTGAATTGTAGTTTAAACCTGCTCAAATTCCCCCAAAAAAAGCAACTTCAGGTTTGTTAATGTTGTGAGAAGGACTTTAATATGGTTATTGAAAGACATAAAACATCAATACTGATGCAAGCACATCGCTTTTTATTCTAATCACCTGCCTAACTTGCTTTTATGGTCGGATCAGACCAAACTAGTTGCCAGCACGCCGTATCCACCCTGCTCTCTTTCAGCAGGGAAGCTTGTCCACAGTCTGTAAATCCAAGGTACAATAAATTGAAACTAATTGGAAGGTTTCGAAGATTACAGTCAGCTGGACCCACCCTGTTCGAGCCAGAAATCCATCACTTCTCTAACCGAGTTTAACCGTAAAAGCTTTGAACACAATTTCGCCGATGTTCCCACATGCTATAATTTTGTCCCAGCCAGCCTCTCGAACCATAATGGAATAAAGCTTCCCCGCTGAGCACCCCGTAGCATCTGCAAACACATTCCTCAGACCTCCACTTACCCCTGGCTAGCAGGGCAATAAAACATAGCCAATTAGGCTTTACTCCTTGCTGTGTGAAGCCCTTCTCCTGCTGCTGAGAGTGATTTGAGTCTGAATCACTTCCTCTCTGACTTTCCCTCCCGAGAAGAGGTGGATGGAGAGGAACCTCTCTGCTTCACCTGCCAAATATTGTGAAACTTTCTCCAGTGGCAGCACCACATCTGTTCATTAGTGTTTTATCTAGTGTAACCCATTGTTGAAATGTCACCAACCCTTTTTTTTTTTATTTCTGTGTAATGCAAAAGACTGTAGATCTGCCCGGCAACTGTCTAGTTACAACAGTGTGCATTTACAAACATTCTGCATATGAGGATTTTAATCACGAACACACAAAAAAAAACAGAAATGCATGAAAAATGGCCAGATATGTCAAATTAAAACTGTGGTAAGCCATTTGTTTTTGGCATCATTTAGCAGAAATTTTATAACATTTCAGTTCATTTTCATTTTAAGTGGTTTATGAGAAAGCTAAGCTAAGCTAAGACTTCTGCACCACTGTTGCAGCATGTAGAAAACCAGCCCCGTCAAGAGATTTTGGCCGATCATGCGTCATTTCTGAGAGAAACTGTGCAGTTTGTAAAAGTAGATTCCTGCTCACGTCCCTTCAGACGGTGAAAACCTGATTCAGCAGCAGAAAATCCTCCAACTCGTGATAAATTTCCAATACCTTCTTCTCCTTCATCACCGTTTAGTACGAAACATGTGCAAACATGTCACGGCTCCACACTGTGTTCGCTGCCTTCTAATCAACCAATGGCAAAGAGGCATGATGACAAACAGTGGGGGTTAATTTTTGAGGAGCTGTGTGGTGTGTGTGGCGTTTCAGCCTTTCATCCTGCTGTTAGACGGATTCACAGCTGCCTCTGATGCCTGGGGCGCTTTGCCCCGGGGCTGCAAAGCACTGGAGGGGCGTCTTTGAGGAGACGGCGAGAGGGATCGGGGTGTTGGCTCGGTTTAGGCCTTGGAGAGCGAAACCTGCAAGGCATGAGGTTTCACAGGGCAACAGACTCCTTCTGCTGCGGTTTGAACTCGTGAGTTTGGTGAAGGGAGTTGCAGAAGGTTTTGCGGTTTGTATGTTTAGTTGCTTACCTGTGCTGCAGCTTCAAGATACAGCGCCATGTTTAAGTTATTCAATCCATGCAAATCCATCTCTGATTTACAGCCTTTCCAGGTGTGACATCTCTCATGGTCTGACCTTCTAGTGAAGCCTTTGCTTACTGGACAGACCTTGTTTTCCAAAGAGTTAAAGAGCACAAATAAAGAGCAGAACTTACTGGTATCTTTCTTGAAAGGCAACACATAACTTCTTCACTAAACTGGAGACATGCTCACACTAATAAACATTTTTAGGTCAAACAAAGTGAAGGATTTCGTATTTCTTACAGTCAAAATCAAGTTTCCATTGAACTCACCTGATTCTCGTTCTCAAAAAGGCTGTTGCTGCTACTAACGATACTTTTTTGAATTATTTACTCATAAATTAAAATTTAAAATTGAATAATCTGATAATATAATAATCTTTTAGAGCAACAAAAGCAGATTCTGTTAGGAAACAGCGCAGTTAAAAAAAAATTTCACTCATTTCAGACACAAGGCCCATAATATTAAAGATAAAGATAAAAAGAAACATTGATCGTATTGCCATCACAGTAACTCATTCTGAGAGTATTAAAGGTTAAAATTTTATCATATATGTACATAAAGTGTAAAAATATTTCCAACCTGATATAATACAGCAGATTAGCAGATGTGCAGCCAAATCAGACCTGGTAATAACTCAAGAAACACATAGTAATTGTCAGAAAAGTGCTTCTGGCCACCAGTGGAAGACTTTATTTGTGTTGTGCAGTACCAGGGATTCCTTAAGGAACTGTGACAAAGAGGACTAGAAATTTCCAAAAGCTCAGATCAGTCTCTTCTTTAATCCTTTCTGGGCTTATGCACGCTGCATGCAAGACAGGCGATCCATGCTGTCTGGATACATTGTCAAGTGAGATTTTGGAGACAATTTAATCCCTCCCCAAATCCTGTTTTGTTTGCTGACATGAAACAGTTTGTCCAATAAAACCTCAATCCAACGGAGACGAGGGCTTTGGAGTAATAAGGTTTTCATAACCGGGATTTGATCTTTACATATTTGCCATTAGACATAGTGTAGTGTGTGTGTGTGTTTGTGTGTGTGCGTGCATGCCTTCCTCTAGTTTTAATTAAAGAGTGTGTGTATGGGTGTGTGTGCATGGGTTTTTTTGGGGGGGGGGTTACATTTTTGCTACCTCCATTTCTCTCCATTTTCCTTGATCTCTACATGGACTGTGCATGAGACACCTGGAAAAAGGGAAGAGGGAGAAGGATAAAAGACAGGAGGAAGGTAGAGGAGCTAAGGAGGAGAGCTGAAAGGGGAGAAAAAACAGGAGCAAAGGGAGGTGTAGGCAGCTTGTTGAAGGAGTGCAAATAAAGGAGTCAGGAGGTGGAGATAAGAGAGCAAAGAGAGGATCGATGTAGATTAAAGAAATAGAGGAGAGGAGACAAAAAGTGCACGTGGAAAAAGAAAAGGAGGGAATGTGATTGCAAAGGAATGAAAGAAGAAAGAGGAGCAGTGTGTGTGTGTGTGTGTGAGTGTGTGTGTGTGTGTCACACGGTTTATTTAGAGTTTATTGCTTTGGCAGAACTCCAGACTCTCCCTCCTCACACTCCTCCAGCTGGCATGTCATTGTGTGTGTATACAGAGTATATGTGTGTGTGAACTCCTGGACACGTCATCTCTATAAGTGAACACACACCTAAACATGAAGAACATGCACAGAGAAAAAAAAAACTGTGAAAAGTGATAGAAAGTTTTCACACATATGCAGATTAAAAAGTTCTATAGAAACACGGAAAATAAGGTGGTTAATTTAATTAAGATACATAGGAGGCAAATACATACACACACACACACACACAGACACAAAGCCAAAAGCTGCGATTAGAGATGGATGTTGCCATGGATCCCAGATGGGCGTGGCCACACTGTCACTGTGACTGACTAGCAGGAGCTAATAAATCATGTAGTTTGTGTGTGTATGTGTGTGAGGAGGTGCTAGACTTTTGTGTGTGTGTGTGTGTGTGTGTGTGTGCCTGATTGTAGTGTTTGTCTGTGTGCATGTCTGACGGCGGTGTGTGTGCATGTGTGTGTGTGTTCGTGTGTGTGCTGCACATCAGGGAGGGTTTCACAAAGCTTCAGTCTGCCGTATCCAGCTGCAGCAGCCTCCACTCTCTGTCTGCCTGTCTGACCCACTTTCTCCTCTTTCCTTCCTTTTGATAGCTCCTTCTGTCGTTTTTTTTTTCTCTTCCTCCCAGTCCCGTAGTCCTTCCTCTCCTCCTCCCTCCATCTCTCCGTCCCTCCTCCCTGTATCTCTTTCATGTGCCCTTAATCCTTTTCTTCCCTCACTCATATGTGTCCTGGAATTTTGACAAACTGAAAATCTCAATGAACAAGTCACAGCTTGCCATTGAGTTTTCTCCTCTTTGTTTGTTTATTCTCTCTCTCTCCATGTTTTGTCCTGTCGTCTTACTTGATTTATTGTTGTGCATTTAGCAGAGCCGGCATGCAACTTCTCAAATATGAACCATACCTTTGGGCTACGGCCACTAAAGAGATATCAAGTGGGAAACATAAGAACTGTGATCGATGCTTAGGCCACCTGCCGTGCACCTTGCATGTAACGGTAAATAAGAGGCAAATTTGAATTGTGCATTGGATAAAAGAACTATTTTCAGACCTGTTTACTATGCACATGTATAACGGGACATGTACCATCACTCCATATCAAAAAGTGACATAGCAATAGTTTCTGTTGGGTACATAATCAAACCAGGACATGGCCTCATCACTCATTCAATCTGGTGTTGAAATCTGATGCTGAACTATAAATCACAACAAATACCATCTGCTGCAAAGACTCCTATTAACCCCCCATCATCACAAATCCAACCTTCCACATCCTCTTTCTCTCCTCTTTCTCTGCTCTGGGTTTTTTTTTATTTTATTCCTGTTTCACTGCTCCTCCGTCTCTCTGACTGTCTACCTGCCCTGCAGCCGGTCTGTCTTCGCCTCTGTAGACTTTCTCATAAGCTATGCATGAGATATCCGTCCTCTGTTTTTAAACTTTTATAAACCCAAAACCCAGAGTCATTCTCACCTTTTTAGCTTTAGGTTTAATAATGACGAGTCCTGCTGGTGCTGAGGAAAAAATCAAAAGTAACAGTCGTGCAACCCGCTGCAGGTCTCCATGGATCGCTGAGGTCAAAGCAGCTATAAATGTAAAGGCCACACTGGCTGTTAATGCTGCAAACAAAGGGGGTTATTATAGTTTAAAACTGTCGCTTTTAGTGACATTTTACAGGTGCACAGTGTCTGTATGAGCAGCTAAGGTTCTGTGACTACACTCTGTTTTTATGCTTTGGATTACACAAAATTTTCCGAATGTTTTTCCAAAAGTGACACTTTTTTTGTAAAGACACTGCTCAAAGAAAATGCAACTGTAGGAAACTCTAATTCTGTCTGAATCTTTAAGACACAAGGTATATTTGTCAGAAACTCTGCCCTTGTAAACTGAAATCCTGCAGATATTGCAGAAAATTTAAGGTAAAAAAAAACTTGAACTGTTGTCATTTTTTCCATATAAATGTAGCCTTTAACTACAGTCAGCTGGCTGATTGGGGAAAAGGTGCGACAACAATCCTGACTTTCACTGATCAATTTTTATCTTTCTAAACAGTTAGTTATATGTTCTCATCTCAAAATGGTAAAAACAGGTGTTTAAGTGAACAGCATTTGCTTTTTTTAACCCTCTTTTATCAATTCAGGCACATAAAAAAATGGTATGTATTATATTTCCAGCAGCAGACGTAGAACTGAAACAAACACAAGAGTAACTGGATAATAACATCATTTATTTTTAGACAATGTAAAGACACAAAAGCTATAGAAGTCCACAAAAAAAACAAAAAAATAAATAAAGGAAATCCCTCTGTGCACCAGACTAAAGATAGAAATTTAATATCACCGTTGCATTCGGGCTTATTGCTGCTCTTATCTCGTGGGCACCCACTCGCTCCCTCGCCTTACATGATCTATTTTGGGTCGTGACCAGTAGTTAAAGCACAGAGATAATGCACATTGTCCAACGTTCCCCGCTGTGATCAGTGTTATTGCTCTGCACTCTGACAGCTTCAGTGGGTTAAATCGAGTCCCCAACTGTTTTAGGGTCCTCTAAAGGGCACTGCAGAGGGGAGGTAACAAATTCACACCAAGCTGTTTTATCCTCTGGGTAGCTGATGGTATCTGAAGGTCTTTTACGATTCACAACATGGATATTTGTGTTCCTGTTGCCAAGATCTGCTTTTTTTATGGCAGCTATTATTTTAGCCCACAGTATTTTATACAGTCTGTTTATGTTTCAAGGACTTGAGAGAGAATTTGGCAAAGCGAAGCAAAGCCGGGCAGGTTTATTCGTGTAGCACCTTTAAAAGACAAAGATGTTTCAAAGAGATTTTAATATGGCACGGGACAATGTGAAAACAGTATGCATTAAAAGTCATGAAATGATAACTTAAAACAGTGATCAAGTCCTTTAAGTTGGACAAAAAAGGTCTTTAGTTTTAAGCCAAAGCAGACATCACTTCAGTTTGATCCAGATATGTGATGCATAAAGCAAAAAGCTGCTGCGTCCATGTTTTGTTCTCACCGTTAAATCAGTAAGTGATCCAGTCCCAGAGGACCTGAGAGGTCTGAAGGTCTGCGGAGTCTGTAACACGGCAGCAGATCCCAAATGTAGTTTGGCCCATTTTGTGCTTCATAAACAAGTGATAATATTTTAAAATCAATACTATGACAAACAGATAGCAGACACAGCAATCTGAGACCTGGAGTAATGTCTCCTGCTGCTCTGCTGCCTCATGAGTGAGCTGCAGCCCATCCTCTTAATCCTGCCTACCAAAATAAAATTTTTTTTGGACATAAATCTTTTGATGCTCAGTATATATGAGATTTAATACAGTAGGAAATCACTGCTACGCACTAACTTTTTCCCAAATATTTCCAAAAACATTGGCATATCGAGTTCTTACAAGCATGAATAGTCTTTACATCATAATCTTAATATCTTACTTTTATTTTCCATCAAAGGGATTAAGACCAACTTTTTTACTTTCTTCTTTGACATCAAAAATAAACAAATGGTGAATCTCCTTAAATTAACAAAGATATGTAATTATAGTTGATGCTGTGTTCTCTTTTGCTCCTATTTAAGATAAGGATCTTCACTTTTGAAAGTATTTGTAATATTGATATAATATTTGTCAGCGTAGTTTTAATACTCTGAATACTAACCAAGGACATACAGATCAGTAAGTTTCTCACTGGTGTCTTTCATCTTTAATTGACTCACATTTTGTAGTGAACAAACAGCAAACAGTTGAAGTAGATCAATACTTCTGATTAGTAATAAGTCTCTTCACCACAGATTTATATCATATGGTTTTAATAGAGGATCAGCAGCTTCACGTGTCTGTGGTCTTTGTTCTTCCACTCACTGTAATTAAAATGTCATTTATGTGATGTGTTTCTTCTTCATGGTGTGTTTTTCTTTTCGGACTCTGCGGAGGCAACAGAGATTCACCGAAAATTATGTCTCTCAGAAAGGCTTTTACTTTCGCCCATAAATTTATGAAGTCGTGACAGACGTGGATGCTAGGTGTGAGGGTTTTCTAACGGCCCCCGCAGGAGCATAAAAAAAGATTTATGACATGTTGCACAGGCCTTTTGCTTTGATGGTGCAGGTCACTGGGGGGCTGTATTTTTGAGTTTTGGACTGCAAAGGAGAACCTTTGAAGGCATTTTTTTTTACAAGAAACGCTGGACAGTTTTTGGAAATGTTTTCCTCAGTTAATCATAAGTATCAGGCAACGTCACGCAGAGCCAACTGTTAAAATTAAACATGACTCTAAATGCCAAGGATTGTTTTAGTGTAATGAAAAGGCTGCCTGCAAGGAAAAAAAAGCAAAATTATAGGTAACATTTTTGGACAGCCTAGCGGTGATTTATTTGGTGATTTTCAAAGTGTTTTTCTGCATGAAGCGTGTCCCAAACTTCATTTTTTTAAATGAGGTTGGGACGGTAATTACAGCCTTTGTTGCTTTGGGATTGTAGAAAAAAAATTTAAAAATAACAATATCAGTCAATTTCAATTGTATCTTCGTTAACTGCGTGTTTTGTCTCTTTTTCGGCAAATAAATTACAGTAAAATAGGAGCATAGAGGGGATGAGATGAGTCTGAAACCATAACTGTACAAAAGTGCACAAAAAGAACAATTACACTTAATGAAATCGTCTGTTTCATGATGGGTGGCAGTTATTGTATTATCTGTTCATTATTGCATTATTGCCACCTTCTGTGAAAAAAAAAACCAAAACTGAAAGAAATAGAAATTATTTCAGAGGTGCTGTATTCTTTTTTTATGGGTTTTTTGGAATAATATTAGCATTACATTTTTTAAAATATCACTGTTATTGTTAATATGGGTCAAACGTTGTGCTCTCGTTTGAGCTCTGGATTTGTTTTAGTTGAGGAGATGATCTCACTGGATATGAGATGAGACTCCCAGGAATTCAACCAGATGTCTGCAGGCTCGCTAACCTGTTGATCAGGCCTCTCAGCACAGACACCGCAGATGGATTAGCAGGCAGACTTTCAGTTTCTGCCCCGTCTGTGCCTCAGAGTGATAATTCAAGTAGATCGGCTTGACGTGGCTGAAAGCATCTAAAACTGACAGGCCATGCGGAGCTTTATGAGATAACTTTTATTTTCCAAAATACGGGTAGCGGTGACGCCCTCGCAAGTGCTGCTGGTCTTTTAATACTCTTGCTCAACTGTTTGGAACATGGAGGCTTAAAAAGATATAGATGTGTCATGTTTTTAGTAGCTTTAAATTTGTCACGGAACATAAATCCTCTATTAAGTTTTATAATCGAGAAATGTGTTTACAGTTTGGTTTTTAATGTGCACTTCACACAGTTTTATATACAAGCAAACGGAGGTGTTATTCATTAAGGAAGAAAGAGGAACTTAAGCCTTGAATCAAATTAAATCAAAACTAATCAATTCCGGTTTTTGTTTTTTTTCTAATTAAAGTGGATATTGAATGAAATGAAGAGATCGGTGCCGACATCCTGCATCAGCTTTGACTCAACGATTGAAACCTTTTTTTCCAGCTGCTTTTATGATTATTGACATAAATGTGAATAGCAACGCGCTCTCATGTAAACAAACCTGGCGATTCCCAGCGGTGTGACTAATAGACGCAACATACTTAAAGCAACAAGTGACGTATTGATTCAAACCTGTAATCACCGTCCTTCTACAACGAGCCGTCTGCATTTGGACGCGCGCTCCACTTTAATTATTCCAGTTGGGATTGTCTTGTTAGTGAATTAACCCAAGCTCTCCTTATTAGGTTTGAGGTGATATTGGGCCAATTAAAGATCGATAATCCTGATCTTTAGCTGGCTGCTTCCTCACAGCGGCGTCTGTGTATTTCAGGGCCGGCGAGCAGTCGATGGCGCTCTTTAGTAAGCAGCACAGGTTTGTAGTCGATGTGAGTCGAGGGGGTCGGGTCAGCATAGATCTGAGCTGAAAGTTAGTTTGGGTACAGAAAGAAAAAGACTGTAATCTCTTTTGTTTCATAGTTAATTTCTGCTTTTATCTCCTCCGACCGACGAGACGATCATTAGTGTTTTCTGCTTGTTTTTCTATTCTGTCTCATCACTTTCATCCCACCTCTCCCTCTGTTAGCATGTCTTCACAGTAATTTACCACATGTGCGTCACATATCACTTACGTTAAGACCATGAAATCCATTTTTAGTCACAGACACTTAGACACACACACACACACACATACAAGCATCCCCTGCCTGGTCCCACTGGGTTTATCTCTATCACTGAGATCAGTTTGGGAATTAATTCTGACGCAGCTCCTGCTTTTCCACCCAGGGGCAACACACACACACACACAAACACACAAACACACACACACACACACGGACACACGCTGTGCTTCTCCGACGCAAACACAGACATGCAAACACGCATACACAAATTCACCTACACGCCGCCTCTGAATGGAAAGAGACACAGAGACGAAGGCGCATTAAAAACTTTTTGTTTCCACCCACCTGTTGTTACGAGTTTTGAAATTGTGCATCAAATAAGCTGAGTGGAAATGTGAAAAAAAAAATCAAAGGAAAACTTAATAATAATAATAATAATAATTATAATAAAAAAGTTTATTCGTTGGCTGTGGTTGAAGTTTGGAAGAGACGGGGCATTAAAAAGAAGTGTGGATAATAAAATTAGTGATGGCTGAATTCCATAAAGCTGCTTCAGTTTCAGGGTCTTGGTGTTTTAAAAACTTATAAAAATATAAAACAGAGAGAGAGAGACGTCGTTAATGTTATCAGCAACACCTGTGCTTCTCCTGCTACGTCAAGTCAGAACGTTCTGCCGTGAAAAAAAAAGGGCCGTTATACTTGACAGTTAAGTTTATGGTACAAAATGGACTGTCACAGTTACTGTCACTGTAAGTTCAGGTGATAAATTTTGCTGGTAGCTGTAAAGTGCTCAGGCCTCAATACATTAACTAATCAAAGTACGTAATGCAATCTGATATATTGATCAAAATTGCTTTTGTTTATATGAATGTGCCAAAAAAACAACACTGTCAGCTGGAATTTATGAGATTATTTCTACAGCAGGTGTCTTGACATGTGCTTTAAGTTTGTTCAGTGTTTATATGGAAAAGTGTCTAACTTATGTAACTTTGTAGCACCGTCTCACACACACACACACACACACACACACGCACACACATGTACAAAGGGCATGGTGCCCTCCTGCCAGACACCTGTTGATATAATTAGTGGTTGATGACAGCAGGTGCTCTGCTGACCGCTCAGTGTGTGTGTGTGTTTGAGTGTGTGTGGATACATGTTTGTGTGTGTGTGTGTGTGACAAACAGAAAGAGAAGAAGATAAACAGTCAGTAAGTGAACATGTGTGCGTATAGCCTGCGTATGATGAGTGACTCGATCAGAGCGCAGAGGCCTGGGCTCTGCGGTATGAGGGGCGCCGGCCTTGTTCAGCACAGTTAATTCACTCGTAATGCTGATTATCTCCAGCCTGTCATGTCATGGATGGATGAGACAGAAAGGAGGTGGGCTCACTTGTTGAGGGATTAAGGGAGAAGGGTGGATAGATGAACTAGTAGATGGATGGTTGGAGGAGAAAAAAAAAGGAGAGGGAATTAATCTTTCAGCTGATTCCTGGTTTCAAGTGTTTTTCGCAGGATTTAATTGGCTCATTAAATCAGTTATTTATCAGTTTTTGTTGTTATTTCTAATTAATTAATATAGCCAATTTTGTTTTTTTCTTTAAATCTGTCTCAATAAGTGTTTTAAATCACCTCTCTCTTTGGCTCACAACAAATTACCTGTCAAGTTTGATTTACGAAGAGAATAGAACAAATATCCACAAATATGTCCACAATACGTCACACTGACTCTGTAGTAACCAGATCGTACGCCATAAACATGCAAAACATGGATAAAAGGGGACAGATTTTCAAAGTATCGTTTCCATTAGCGTGTGATCGTTCGTCTCTGACACCAACATGGCTGATTTTATCTTTTGTATCATGTGGAAATTGTCTGTATGGTCATTTCCTGACACGCATGGTGGAAAAATACATCAGCATTTGCAAAAGCAAAAGCAGCCTGCAAAGGCAGATAAAAATTTCAAATCTCATCTGTTTCTGCATTCTGAGGTTGAAATACTGATTGCTTTGGTTTCATAGAAACGTGTAACTGAGGCTTTCAGGTGTTTTATGTAAAAAAAAAAAAGTGTGAGGTTTTGACCTTCGCTGACCTTTTTCACCAGATGTTTTAACCACCTTTTTAAAAAAAAATTAAAGTCGAAAGTTCACTCATGTCTTCCTCATGTAGACAGGTGTCAAATCTTTTATTAACCCCCAACATGTGTTTTCACATTTGTGTCTGTGGGTTAATGTATGTAAGTGGAGCAGAGAAAGTGGAGAAGTGCTGCGTTTGCTGATTCAGAGATGAATGAAACGAACAGACACACGCAGAGACGGGACGGAGACGATCGCAGCTGCGTGAAGAACAAAAAGCCTCACAGAAGTACAGATGAATTGTCGGGATAATGTGTTTCAGCGGAGATCAAATAATGGAAGATTAAATTGTGAGGAAAGTGACAAATGACATAGTTAGTTGGGAGAAGGAGCCTCTTACAGAGAGAAAAGTTTCTGAGGCTGTTTGTGTCAAAAGAGCCGGAAACTCAATTCAGGTCACTTCATCTTTAAACTCTGCTGCCCCGTCACAAAGAGTCGGTTTGGAAAATCCCAGCAAGTCAACACAACATACGTTTCATTCACCGCACTGAGCTTTTGCAGAATTTTATCTATAGTGCAGACTTTATTCTGAAAAACTAGCTGGAGATGTTTAACTCATATCAATCTAATCTCCAAAAAATGGCTCAAAAACACAGTACACAAATGTGTGATGTAATAACTTTCTAAAGCGTGTTTTTTGACATATTTGTCAGTAAAAAGCCTTCAACATCTTATGTTTTTCAAGACTTGATCTTGCAGAAAAGCATTAGCATTTAACTTCATTTGAGATTTTTACTTTTACTTTTTAAAATGCAGAACTTTTAACTTGTGTTCGGGAACAAATATGGAGAACATGGCGAGATCTTTTAGGATTCTTTTACACAACAAACCTGATAAATACTTTCCTTTAAAAAAGCTAAGCAAAGTAATTTTCAGTGGTGAGACATGTGCAGTTCATTTATTCATTCATTTATGTATTTAATTAAATCTAAAAAGTAGATTTTAACCAGCTGAGACACTTTTTTTTTCACAATAAATATTCAAGATTCGAGATTCATCTCTGTGCTCTAATGTGACCTGTTATTTGTGAAAGTACATTGGTTTGCTTCGTTTGCAGTTTGCTGGGATAAGAAAGAGAAACTGCTGCTTAAGACAGTTGGCCTTGATAAATCGGAGTTTGAAGGAGAAAGAGACGGATTTACGGTGAGATGTGGGAGTGAAAGGTGAAAGAAAAACAGAGAGAAAGTACAGAGAGGCAGAGAGGTTCAACAGTTCTTTTACACCAAACTGCTTCGCCTCTTTCATAACTCTTCCTCCTCTTTACCTCCCATCCTGCCCTCCACTCCCCCCCCCCCTTTCATATGCCCAGGCAGAGGTAGTTGTTTTTGAAAACAGTACACACACACACACACACACACACACGCTCACACAGACGCACGGAGTGTCCTAATCAAAGCCAGGCTCTGCACATTGTGTCCTAGTTGAGCAGCTATTTTTATCTGCGGCGCTCTAACAGGGATGGAATGGGTCAGATAGGCCAAGCTGACGAATCCATCAAGACCAACAGATAAACAGTCAGCCTGCCGGACAGCCGGTACTCACACGCACGCATGCAAGCACACACACACGCACACACACACGTATACGCCTGCACACATATGCTATTTAAGTAAACAAATAAACCAGTTCTGCTTTTATTGCTCACACAGCAGTCAGCAGCACTCTGAAAGCCCTTACATTCGTTTTGTTTCTATATCTTGCACTCGCTCACACACACTCACGCACACACACACTCACACTCACACTCACACACAATTGCACACAGGTTGTTGCAGTCGATGATGTTCTTTCCTGTTGTGTTCCCACCTTTGCATTATTTCTCAGGTAGGTGCTTTTATATCTGTATCCTCTTGTCAGTTCTGTCTCTTTAATACCTGAATCTGAGCCTCCTACACTTCACACACACACACACACACACACACACACGCACACACACACAGTCTATCCTGTCCCATTAGCTCCATGGCAGATCTTCAGCGTGACACACACATGATGCAGCCACACACACACAAACACACGTGGTTGGGGACACATGATTCCTGATTTTGGGCTGTAAGAGAAATCCAGTTGGCCGACGTCCCGTTTCTGGCTTGTTAGTTTGGGATTCGCTCTGACTTGGACCCAATTAGTTCCTTTTCTTTCCTCCCTCTCTCTCTCTCTCTCTCTCTCTCTCTCTCTCTCTCCAGTCACTTTGTTGTCATGTAGGATAATATTTGCAGAGTGACCTCCAGTGAGCATAAACTGGAGGTTTTTACAACCAGAAACCCCACAGTATGCTGTGATCAGTAATTTTTCTTGTATATAAATATCAGCGTGTGTTGCTTTGAATCCGACATGCGGCGGCACCTCTGAGGACATTAAAGGCAGAGTGTGCAGCGGTTGTCAGTTACAGTTTGCAAACACAACCTTCAAACTTGGCTCCTCCTCCTCCTCCTCCTGGACTCAGTTAGACTGAGGGAGCAGCGGCGGTGGATCGAGCTGCTTTATGAGAGTGACGTTAATGGGGAACAAAGCAGTTAATCAGTGAATAAAAACTTTTATTTTCTGATTGTTTTACAGCTGTTACGTTCCAAAACACAAATTAACACATCGCGTCTCCACGTCTCTGTGCATCTCTGCAGGAAGGGCGATGGAAAGCCAAATTTTTATAAGAACTTCTGTGATGTTTGCGGCTCTGGTTTGTGGGACAGCATGTGGGGGGGGGCGTCCCATTTAAAAATTTAAAATACTATCTTTTTACTCCCTCCTAGCTCTGCTCAGTAGGAACAGTACATCAACAGTACATCACAGCCTAAATAGACTACTCACATCTTAAAAAAAAATAAGAGCACCTGCATTGTTTTGCTGCAGCCTCTGATTTGATCTGAATGGGGCTTTTTTGACACCAGAGTTGCATCTTGCACTCTGTTTACATTGTTAATGAAGCAATGAAATGAACTGAAACTCGCTCATCTTGAATTATTTTAAAGAAACTTGAGGTGCTTTAGTAAGCTGGAGGTGTTTTCCTGTATTTGTCTCCAAAGGCATCATTTTCAGATTAGCTTTTGTGAAATAAACCACAATGATTCTCTTCAAACACAAAGAAGTCTTCTTCCATAAGCGACTCCCTCTGTTTTAATCAGTTGAGGCAGAAATGTCTCTCGTGTTGCAGTTGCACTTGTCATCATCGTACATGTGTTGTTGCCTTTTTGCTGCTGGTGGGCATTTTTCTTTTTACCGTTAACAACAGACTAGAACGCTTGTAGGTGTACATGCTGTCCCCCCATTTCTGGAAGAATTGCCTCACAGGTACATAACATAAGGTACTATAGGAAAGTGATTACCATTAAGTTGAAGTTTTTGGTCTCGGTACTGAAGTATTGTTTCTCGTAGCATCCTTAAACGCATCCTTAAGCATGCGCTAATGTTTGAGTTGTAGTAGCTGTTACACATCAACACTTATAAAACATCCAGCATTTCCTGACTGAGAGGTCGATCTCAGTCCCTTCACCCAGACTATCTGGACATTGGAGAGGCTGACGAGTCTGCAAGGCAAAGTTCATGAAGTGCATGAAGGGAACAAAGTGGGGTTCATTCATAACCACATGTGAATAAATGTGTAATTTTGCTCTGAATGCACTTGCTTACTCCTACTTCTTGCAGTAGCTCTTAGCTCTTTTCCTCCATTTTTCAGAGATAGAAAACCTCGTGGAACAGCAGAAACCTTGAATTTTCTCTCCTTATTCTCAGACAGGGGCATTTACTCTCCGTAATTGCTGTCTTATCTCCAGATAAAAATTTTCTGTTAGCTTTTAACAGCTACAGCTGCCAGGGGGCCGCACTTCAGCTCTCCATTTCTATATCTTTGAATCTTGTTTACTCAGCCTTTTGCGCTTGTCTGTCTCTCTCTGTTTATCTCTGTCTTCTTATTAGTCTCATTCTCGGCGTCTTTACTCGCTTTCCCCTCCGTCTCCTTCTCTCTTATGCGTGGCGAATTCAAAAAAACAACACACACGCATCCACACATGTGCATTAACAACCACATCTTTTCAACATAAACATGCACACACACATTCGTCTCCGGGCCTTTCTATCCACTCACATACACACGTATATACTGTTTATAGGGCCATATGATAGTAATTTGGCAGTATAGAGGAGGGGGGGGGGGCTCAGCTGGAGTTTGGGTCTGAGTGGAAGACGAGTCTGGGATCCAGTTTACTGGCAGGAAACAGGAAGTCGCCTCATGACTCTTACCTTTTATTGTCTCATTACTGGATGCATTAAAAAAAAACTGTTGATCTATATTTTGTAAAAAAAATTCACATGTTGCTTGTTTTAGTCACTTGCGATGTGACATTTGGCATTAGAAACTAGCAGAATACACTCAAATCTGTGTATGGCAGATGTAAAATATTATTTTCACAGTATGTTTTCATTTGTCTGCAGACACCTGAAAATATGAATTATTGTGTTTTCATCATATTAGTGTAAACTCTTCACATCTACAGAGCCTGCAGGTTGCACTGCAGTGTGTCTACAGTAGCCCAGAATGGACAAACTAAACTCTAGAGAGGGGCCTTGCTTGTTTTTTCGTGAGTTTCGCAGCCTCTGTAGACTCTTCTGCATGCTCGGACAGGGAGAGTGAGCGGAGGGATATTTAAATGGTTGCACCTTCACCACTAGATGTCACTAAATCCTGCACACTGGACCTTTTAGTAGATGATCGCCTGTTTGTATGAGAACATCGAGCAAACACATCATATTTATTCCTTTCATCTAATGAACCTAAGTCTTAAAATATCATCTTTTTCTCCTGTTAGCTCTGGTTCAGTCACCAACACATAAATATCTTATTCTTCAGGAGTTTGATGTTTCCCTTTCTTTAGCAGCTAGCTGCTAGGTTTGCATGTCTGCTGCATGTCGGTGGCAGGTAGAATACAATGGGTTCATCACAGCTTTTAAGCTATAAAACAGCTGCCTGCTGCTGTGAGAAATGGGGTTGGTGAAAAGCACTGAGACAGAAAAAAACAATAAATGTGCCATAAGTTCAAGTTCGTTATTTGTCAGGTGCACAAATCTCATTGAGGCAGTTGATGACAATGAAATTCATTTGTCAGGCTCCCTTCAACAACGCACTCATATATATGAATATGAATATATGAAAAGAAAATGAGGAAAATGAGAAAAACAGATTCTTTGACATATGACATGAAATAGTGCAAAGGTTTAAAAAAAAGGAAAATTATAACATTTATACAGTAGCATAGAATTAAAAAAAACCCAAAAAATACAGTATACTATTGTGCTCGACTGGTGCACAGCAGTGATAAAATGAAATTAAAAAATGATGAAGTAAGAGAGATGAAAAAAGTCTGTAGTGCTGCAGAGTGATGATAATGTTCCACTATGAGCAGCCATCAAACATTGAATCCATTTGTAAAATAAAAAACCAAGAGTGCAGCTGTTAAGTGCCCTAACAGTGTGTTTGTGTTACTGTTGTTGGTTTTGTTTTGTTATTCGTTCGGTTATAATGTCTTTTTTCTGAGTTATAGGAGTGAGCACATCTGTACACATCTGTATCCACATGTCAGCTGGTCATAATGTCAACGTGTTTATCCTCACTGTCAGGTTCCTGCACCTGCATGATGACATGCTGCCTGTGTTACGCCTTTTTGTTTCCTTATTTGTAACAGCGGTGTCTTTGTGTTTCAGGTGCGTAACCTGTGCTACATGGTAACACGGAGGGAGAAAATGAAACACACCCTGTGCGACCTCCAGGAAAAGATCTTCCACCTACAGATACAACTACTCGAAGAGGACATAGCTGGAGGTGAGAGAGAGAGAGAAAACACACAAGTGTGATCTTTATAACTCCAGTCATCTGAACATACCAGTTACCTTTCACCTACTTTAGCATTGTAGCCAAGGCCGCCAACACACACACACACACATCTGTCCATCCGAAGATAAAGTACAATTTGGAAAGCTCAAGTGCATAACAGTTACATCCGAGCCCTTGTTGGCTGAGTGTAGTGGGTGGACAGTTTTGGAATTAGCCTGTCATCCTTCCTGCACAGCGGGCTACACTTGACACCTGCACAGCAAAGAACACTGGAGTGATAGTTCGACCAGATATTTTGATGCGCACCATCCATATAAATGGAGCTCGATTTCCTATCCACTCTGCACAGATGACTGACCTCAGTGCATTTCATGCAGCTGCTCTGTGATGGAGAACAGGAAGGATGAAAGCTGGCTGCTTGAGTTGATGCTTCTGGGGGTTTTTTTTTTGCTAGATGTCTGCTCGAAAACGAGATGTATAACCCCAGTGAGACCACCAGGTGAAATGTGAATCCTGTTTGGCTTTTATCCTTTTGAGAACTTATATTTTTACCAGTTGTTCTGTTAAAAAAAAAAAGAGAGAAACAGATGAAGGCAAAATCAGATTAAAGAAGAGGATGAAAAGAGTTAGAGAGAAATAACAGTCAATAGTCGAATCTAAAACAAAAGAAAAATTAAAAATGGTGAATGAACATTAGAATTTTGAACAATAATGGTTCTTTTTTATGAAGATTTCAGATAAAGCCACTGCTCTGACACATTGATTGTTCGCCTGCTCCACAGCCTGGAGACTCCTCACCTTTTGACACCAATCTGGACTTAAGTACATCGAGTGAGATGGCATCTGAGCCACTGACCCCATCAGCATGAGGGTCAGTAGATTGGTAATGATACCAGAGGCCAGACTGTGAAAAGCTTCAAAAGTTAGCAAAAAAAAAGACTGGGAAATGTAGAGCAGAGCAGCAGCAAAACCTGGTGTGATATTGTCATATTTCTCGTATTTTTGGAACATTTTATTAGAGTTGAAGCTGCATTTCGAAGCAATCGAAGTTGATTAAGAGGGCTGTGGCGATGACAAGAAGACAGGAAATTGGAATAGATGAGTTTAAGAACAGAAAGAAGACACTGATAATCACTTTATTGATGACATCAAGATCATCAGACCTTCATCAGGTAAA
>JAQMCX010000012.1:18323015-18376638 GCA_029814765.1 Acanthurus leucopareius
TCTATTCACACACTAGATTAGAGAGGATAGTAGGTGTGTGTGTGTGTGTGTGTGTGTGTGTGTGCGTGTGTGAGAGAGAGAGAGAGAGAGAGAGAGAGAGGGAGAGAGAGTACCAGAGAGTGAAGGATGAGGTTGTCTGCCATAATGGTTTGTCGTGTCCCTCACCTTGTATCCACCTCTTTTCTCTGCCTCTTTTATCTTTCTTTCTTATTTTTTTTTACTCTCCATTTCTCTTCATCTTCTTCTTTAATCTGTTTTCTCCTCCATCTGTTTCTTTCCATCTTTTTATCTCATTTGCTGTGTCCTCCAAGGGATGTATTTTTCCTGATTTGCTCCTTCCTCTCTTTTATGTTTTTGTTTTTCTCCTTTTTGGTTATTTTCTTCTGACACCAAGTCTCAGTCAGTCCATCATTTGTCTCAGTTCGGTCTGTTTTCGTCCTTCTGGCCACAAACACTGATTCTGTGGCAAAGAATTGATGCTAAAAGTAACTCAAACATTGATTTAAAAGAATGAATCTCATGTCTCAGTCCACTGATCATGCTCAAACAGCTGATATAGTTTATAAAAAAACATATTCTTAGCCTTTAAAAAAAGGTTGTTTTAGCCAGTGATTAAATTTTCGGGGCAGACTAAACTCACTTAAAAAAAACTGACATCCAAATGTGGGCAGCACAGACAGATTTTACAACTGTAAAAATCAGATTTTCAGAAACCTGCAGATCCGCTGAGCTTACCATGCACCAGCACGGATATCTCCCCTCCTCTCATCTCCCTCCGGGCTTGTTTCCATGTGGAAAACACACGCCTCTCTCCTCTAACCCAGCTGAAACAGAACCAAAAAACCTCTGTCCGCCTGTCTGTCTCTCACAGTACTTAATCTGTCATGTTCCACGTTCTGTCTGCCAGTCCGCCAGTCTGTCAGTCATGTTTATCTGCCTGTTTGTCATGTCGAAGGCTGCTCGCGTCATGCTTTGTGAATGCTAGCTTGTTACCAGCGGCGTGGACGAGGAGGCAGGCGATCTCCCCGTAGTTTGTATCAGATAGAGAGGCTGAAAGTACAAGGGAGGCTTCATGATGATATGACATTTAGTATCAGTCTGTGCCAAGTAAATTTATTTATGATAATAAAAACTGAAAAACTCAACATGGTGATAAAAAACTTCAACGCGACCAAATGTGTCAACAATCTGGCATCAAATAGCGTTTTCATCATACATAAATGTCTCGAATTATCTGCCGCCGCTGCCTCCCAGGCTGACTCATATGTGTGGTTTGCTGATTTAAAGCTCTGTCAGAAAAAAATAAAGACGTACCCACGTCATCTTTGTTCAAAATGGCTCATTTCAAGATTGTTTTGTCCCATTTTTTTCGAATTTTCTCCCAAGATTTTGTCAGCTTAACAAGATGAGGTATGTCTTTATAGGATAAACATAATTAAAAATAACATCATGTAACTTCATATTGTCACCGCAGCAGAAAATAAAGTACATTTTAACACAAGAAGAATGGAGAGTTCACAGCCGCGCTAGCATGTCTAACCGATCCTGCAAGAGCCACAACAACATGTCTGATTATTCTGTCAGACATGTAGAATAAGTGTCAGTCTGTGATCAGCAATACATGGACTTTTAGTACTAAAGAAGGTCTACGTTCCCCCAAAGGATCATATTATAGTAACTGGAGCCATTACAGCTAGATTATTAGTCATTTATACACCAAAACATGAATAAATAGTGCTGCGGTTTAATAATGCCAGAATTCCCTGTTAAAAACAGAAACATGAAACTTATCATGGCGATAGATTAAAGGTCAGGGGATCACCAAAGATTATTTTTCTGAGAATCATGATGGTTTGTGCAAAATTTAAAAGCAATCCAGTCGAGATATTTTCATTTGGACAAAAATGGTGGACGCTGTTATCTCTACAGCCCCTGTAATCACTGAAAAAATATATGTGAAGACTGAACGAGGAGGAACGTAAAAGTTACAGAGAATAAATATGCTGAAACTATCGAGAAAGATCAGCTGAGGGTTTTGTTTTGACCTTTTAGGCCTTTCAGCAGAAATCTCCAGTGACAGTCAGATTTTTGACTGATTTTTACGTGGTAAGGATTCAATTCTAGAGTAAAACCAAGATTACTTGTTATGTCTTTCACTGGTTAAAACTTGACTTAATTAAAGGAAGACACGAGTCGTTCTGACTCTTATCTCTCCTCTTTACACAGTGTGAACCTTCCCTCCGGAAGTCAGCACGACAGGATTTCCCCTCTTTTGCTATCAGTAGAAACATGATGGTGAAACTAGGTTTTGTTCTCAGTTAATTTGGTCCTGGTTTATTTTTAATACATGACCAGTAAGCGTTTATAGCTCATCTTTACCCACGTGTATAGACTTTAAATAAACTGTGGTGCAGCAGAGCATCTGCAGGGGTTTTTTTCATTCGTTTGTTTTTCGCTTTTTGGTTTCGTCTTTGGAGGAAAATATATTGTTGAATGTAAAAAAAAATAAAAAAACAGGTTCAGTTATATTCTGTACTACAAGGCAGGACACAAGTACACACACACACACACACACACACATACACACACACATGCACACACACACATGGAGGATTATTGTTATGCAGGAAGTGCGCTACATTTACATTCTGGCTCAGACCGAACTGTGACAAGCTGACAGTGGTTAGTATTGGCCTCTCTGATCTGCTCTCAGCAAGTGTGTGTGTGTGTGTGTGAGGAAGAGAGAGAAAATAAGGACATAGGAAGAGGAAGATGGGAAGGGACAAGAAGGTAATGGGATGAAAGAAAGACTGGAAGAAGAGAGAGAGAGAAAAAGAAGTAGCAACCATGAAAAAAGGAGAAGGTGGGGGGGGGGTTTGCTGGTAAGGACAGAAGAAAGGATGGAGAGAGGGAGGAAAAGAGAGTAGGAGAGTAAAAAAAAAAACTTTCTCACATTGCACTAATGAGCTCAGGTAAGAAATGGGACACAGTGGCTACACACACACAGATTCACGCTGCAGTTCAGTGCACATAGAAAGAGGGGAAATTAATCACACACTTCAAAAAGACAAATCCCCCGGTGCTGTTGCACCTTCTAAACACGAGAGGGAAGGGTGGGGGGGGTCGGAGGGAAAGATGATGTTGCAGAGATGGAGAGAAACGCAACAGCAGAATGTAGACAAAGGAGGAAGGTAAAAAAAAAGGCACAGATCTGACCAAAAAACAAAAGTGTTTAAAAAGGTTTCCAGTGCTGATAGTTGGATTTGTGCTGAGATTACAAACTGCAGGGGGAAAAGCCTCCATGCGCTCAAGCATAGCCTACAGGCGTCCTTGAAAAAAACAAAACAAAAAAAACCCAAAGGCTGGTTTTCAGAAAACTGTAGAACATATAAAAGAACAAGATCAGATTAGAACCCAAAAAAAAATGGGGAAAAATGGTTGAAAAATGGTTCCTGGGAGATCAGAGGATAAGACGGTCCCTCCTGTCAAAACAAGAAAAGAAAGAAATGAGAATTTAGCAGCTGTGTGAAGCGTTCGCTCTGCGAGCTCCCTCAAAGATCCCATTAATGGCCTTCACAATTTCAGCAACAGCCATAAAATAAATTGGAAAAGGGGAAAGAAATGTCTGGTAGCATGTTAGGTGCCTTCACTGTTTAACAAATTCTCTTTATTAAAAAAAGTTTTATGCAGTTTCAAACAGCTCTCCTGCCAACTTCGCTGATCCTACTTGAGGTTTGAGCTTTTACAGTGAACAAATTCAAGGGATTATTTTCTAAATTGTGCAACTTCCAGCAGAATCACAGCTAAGAAATCATGTTTTTATTCAGTATTGACATTGTAAATGTGCAAAAGTAGCCAACAGAAACACTTATACATCCATGTTCTGTATTTAGTGATGGAGAAGTCCATATTCTTGTCATTTTTTCTACCTGTGATTAGTAGAATATCAGAGCGCCAGACTGCGAACTATAGCTTTGCTTTAACTTTAACAGAAGGTCAATGTGATCGCACCTTTAAAGGTCCAGTGTGTAGCATTTAGCTGCATCTAGCAGTGAAGTGGCAGAGAGAATATTTCACTCTGTTAAAGCATTTGACAAATGAGCTCAACCGACTTGTTCAAAAATACTAATTCAGTCACGCTTTCATCTGACAAACTTGAATAAAATTTCTCTTTAAAGGCGTAATTGCACTCCTCCTTCCTGTAGCAGCCATATCTGTGTGCATGTTGCATGTTTGATACACTCCTGACTTTTAGGAGAACAGCTGCTGTTTTCACTCCACATAACTTTTCACAGAGAAGCACGTCTGAGCATCTTTCTAACCCGAGCGATGATCCGACATGGACCTGGAAATAAAACCCCTCCGCGCTTTTAACACCTCATTCCATCCAATTTCCTCTTCACCATCAGCATTCATGCTGTCAGTTTCCATAACGACTCTACTTCGTTTATTCTTCCACTTCACCTTACATTGTGTTTCTGAAATGGAGGTGCAGCAGGGCGACTGTCGGGTCGGTTGAAAGCTTAAGTATCTTTAAAGAGTGTTGGAAACTTTTCAGCCAACATACAGCAAAACACAAATGTTCTTTTCTTCCTTCTTTTACAAAAAATTAAGCATTGTAGGCCTGAACTATGCTGTCACACACACACTTCTTCTTTTCTCTCTCACTCTTGGACACACACACACACACACACGCATGCGCGCGCATAGACACACACACACACACTTTGGTCTCAGTGTGAAATCTCTCTCTGGTCTCTCTCAGCTCTATTCATGCATGTCCTGCTCCTCCATGCTAAAGCAAGCATGAGGACAGCCTACTGCTGGCTATGACAGCCACACACACAGTGTAGGCATGAATTTTATCGACCAACAAACACACACATACACACACACATTCACACACAGTGTTAGGAGAACCCATACCACAGATCGCCTACAGCATGATACCGAAGCTTTTAGCTAAATTTTCTCTATTTTGGGCCATTCTCGGTGTGGATTACAGTGTCAGTCTGTCAGTTTGTCCTCCAGTTTTGTTCCAGATTAAAGTTTTTTAACAACTCATTGAAGGATTAGGATGATGTTTCATATAGTTTGTTGTGGTCCTCACAGGATGAATCCTTCTGTCTAGATGTTTCCCTGATCTTCACTTTGCTCCAGCATGAGAATGACTTGTGATTTTTAATGACACATCATAATGACTTTAACTATAATACATCTGATAAGTGCCCCCTTGAGATGATTCATAACATCCATTATATCCCTTGAATTTTCATGTAACTCATTGTGGAGTCAAAATTTCATTTTGTCTTCAGGTTATTTCCTCAGTCATTGTTCATGTCCAGTGCTAATTAAGGAATGTTGTCATGCTAATAGCTTAATCAATGGTTTGCAGGCTGTGTGGTGGGACACAGAGCTGCTGCAGGTGAGGCTTAAGTGACCGAGGAAGAAAAAGTGAAGTAAAACAAAGTTGATTGGAAAGGTTTTGTAAAGGGAAAACACACAAGTTAGAGTTTGCTCACGCTCTCTTCTTCAAATTCACCTTGGGTCTGAAAAATTCAGCCTTTTTTAATAGTTGCTTCCCTTATCATTAGTTATAATTGATAATAATTATAGAGAGGAGGAGCCTGAACTTTATCGCCAAAAAATGTATCGATGGATCACTGTGCTAAACTAAGATGTGTTAGCATTTAGCTCAAGCACTGCCTGTGATAAAACATCTAGCATCTGGTAATAAGCATGTCTATATATATTTTTTATAGATTTTGATTGACAAATAAACAAATTCTTTAAGAGAAGGAGACCAGTTTGAAACAGAGTTGAAGCCAGGGATGAAAATTTCTGCTTTCTGCCATTTCTGAGTCTTCTGTAGGTGTCAGACACACACACACACACACACAAACAAACAAACAAATAAAATCAGCTTTTCTGAGCCCCAGTGTTTCTGTAATGAACCCGCAGGTGTCACCTGCTGTACAAATGCACACACACACACACACACACACACGGTGTATAAAGACGATGCGCAGCGGCAGAGGAGGCAGTGAGCCATGCCGTCAGGACTTTGTGTTTGTGTAAACAGCAGGAGCCTGTAGCAACAAGACATCCCATCAATAAGGGCTTCCCGTGCCATAGAATGAGCCGCCGAAAGAGACCGTCACTGTGCCGAACAAGTGATAGTCAGCCGAGTGTGACTGCATTATTTCCTTACATGCTGTGTGTCTGTGCGTGCAGAAGTGTGTGTGTTCGGCGAGCATGTGTTTGTATTTGTTAAACAATCAATGCTCAATAATAGCTGTTTGGAATGATTAATTGATTTGTTGGTCTGATTTAAATTAAATTGCAGCTAATTTTATAATAATTTAATCACTTAGGACATTTTATTCAAGCAAGAAACAACAATAATTCTTTGCTTAGAGCTTCTCTAATGTGAATTGTTCATCAAAAAAGCAGTATTGAAAAGGCACACTGCGCTCTGGGAACTTGTGACAAGCATTTTCTGACGTGACTGAACATTTAATCTGTTAATTATGATTGATTAATTGCCCAAATTGAGTTATTGTTAATTAGCTTCTTGAGGAGTTTAGCTTGAGTGGACATTATTATACAAGGGAATGTAATTATTTTTCACTATTTTGCATGTGGATGGATTGTTAATTTTAAAATTTAGATCATGTTGTTTTTGACACTTTTGTTTTACTTACTTTTCCTCATCATGCCAATAACTTTTGTATAATTATTAGCCTATAAAGTAGCATCCACAGCATCTCAGCAGAATGGGAGGAAGGGTAAAATGAGCCATTTGTAGAGGTGTGTCAGCAAACTAAATATAATTTATAGCTGTATGAATCTACAGCAGGAATAATGCATTAGACCAGAGTGTCAGGTTTTGTGCCTGTTCGGTCTTTAATCAGGTGTTTATATCGGTGTTGGGTGTGTTACCTGCCACACACTCAGCTGGAGGGAGAGAGCGACGTCTTCTGGAGTGAGAGGACGACTCGCAGCAGGACGGCGCTCTGCTGGGCTCCGTAACATGTCATACAGTGTGTGTGTGTGGCAGCACGCTGACAAATCTGACGACTAACACACACAATTGATGTGTTTGTGTTTTTGTGTGTGTGTTGGTGTGTTTGTTTGTGTATGTGTGTGTGTGGTCTCGTTCCTGAGAGGCAGAATGTGACAGTGTATCTGACTGTGTTGCGGTCTTTTTTGTTTTTCTTTTCAAAAACTCTGTTTGAATTTGACTTACAGATTCAACACCGTGCAACATAGTGTGCACACACACACACACACACACATACACGCACACACACACACACACACACACACACACACACATACACACACACACATACACAGAAGTACACACTCACAGATAACCATGGACCCCACGTCTAGCCTTTGTTTTCTTGTTTTAACTCTGAGGTTAACTGAGGTATCCTTCAGCCAAGCCACATGGGTCTCGGATCTGACAGCCTCAACCTCCAACTTGATCTTGAATACTAAACAAGCTTTAGAATAAGAATTAAAATGCACTCCAGGCATTTAGGTTTTATCTGGGTAGAGCAGAAGATTAAATGTGCCACTGCAGATGAACTACAGCTCTGTCACCCAAACCAAAGCAGGAGGTGAGTCACATTTGGCCAGTGACACCATCTCTTTACTGCAACCACAAATTGGCTCTCAGAGGGGGGAGCCGGGGGTGCTGAGACACCTGCTGCTTTGTCTGTCGATGTCCAAAGTGCACATTTTTCAAGTGGTATTTTATGTTTGTTTGTTCATTTGTTTGTTTGTTTGTGAAGATTTGCCCATGGCTCATAGAAAGAACAACATTTAATGATAATAACTGATCTAAAAAGTGAAATAATTTGGTTATAATCAGGTTACAGTGTGTTAAAATCTTGTTTCCACGCATCCTTTTATAACTGAGCACCTGCCCATTTAAAGATCTGCACGGCCCTGACCTTTATTATCCTTTGAGTCACTTCAGCTGGATGATGGACTTAATGTGTCGCTCACAAATTCCTCGTGCACTGGTCTTTCAAAACATTGAAATAAAGTTCTGGGGCCTTTAATTCAATCCAATGCAATTAAGGAGTTTATCTTTATTATGTGGAAACTGCAATTCTTCATGTCCCTGCTACCTCAAGCTATGCAGACACTTTTTTTCTGCTGCTTTTCTCATTTCTTCATCTTTATTTCTCCTTCTTACTTATTAGCTGGTTGTGCATCGTAGTTTAGTTATGGCAAATAAATCAAATTCCTAAAATGTCAACAACTAATCTGAAAAACTGATATCTTTTGCACTTACTACTCCAACTTTCATGTCTTTTTATGCCACTTTTTAGCTAAAATTCCTCTTTAAAAAGCTGAAGTTTCCCAGGCTCAGTGACACTCCGGCTAAATCGAGCTTAAATTGAATAAATTAACTAAATCCCTTCTGTGTCTCCCTGCAGAGAAAACCCAGAAGGGAGAAAAGAGGAAGCAGAATGGAGTGAAGGAGAAAGGGAAGGAGAGGAGGAAGAGTAGTCCTGAGAAGAAAAAGGAGAGATTGAAGTCAGAGAACGGCTCCCTGCTAAAAGAGCTAGGTACATTGTGTGTTTGTGTGTGTCTGTGTGTGTCTGTGTGTGTATGTGTGTGTATGTGTGTGTGTTTCTGTGTGTGCGTGGGTGGGTGAACGCCCTGCAGTGCTCACAGTGTTTCCAGACTGATTGAATGCACCTCATTGGCTGAATTTATGCCACACACGAGTGTTCCTGTGTGTCCACCTGAAAGATCCTGCTAACAAAAACGTGGCAGTGCATGTTGCTTTTTTATTTATTTTAGGCAAAATGCAAAAAACAAAACAAGAAAAAGGTTATAAAAGCTGGAAATCTCAACCTAAAAAAGACCTGATATGAAGAAACTTTGTCTCAAATAAATTATTGATGCATCGTTTTGCTTTATTCTGCTGTGGTCAGCATCTCTCATTGCTCTGGTGTGTTATCCCTTTTTTTTGGTTTTTTCTTTTTAAACCCCTTATGACTCCATCATCGACGTAGTCATTGATTTGCTGTGTGTTGCTCGGTGTAGATCAGGTGTCAGGTGCAACACTAAAATCTTTAATAGGAGCTGACTGCAGCTCAGCCCAGCCGGTCTGATCTGATGCATCAATCCGTCAGCAGTGTAACGTCACTCAGAGAGAGAAACGGAGAGGAAAACACAGAAAAGGTGAGAGAGAGAGAGACGCAGAAAGGATTTTATCAAAAGCATTATCCCTATTAATCATTCAGGTCTTCTATCCTCTTACCTGTAAGAAATAAATTGCCTAGTTTTAGCCTTTTGAATGTCACTCCAAGAGGTGTAACACAAGAGTTAGAGTCATTCTCATAAGTATGAGAAATGAGCTCTTGTCCTTTTTTAGCTCAACTTTAACAATTAGCAGCCTTTGTAAAATATAAAATAAAAGAACTTGCTCTTCGTCACAGTGAGTAAAAGACCAGCAGAGCCTGCAGGGAAAAATATAAACAGTTCTGATGGAGGACCATGAAAAAAAGCAAAATATGACCTCATCATGTACAACATACCAGTCTAGTTTTGTGGTGGTGATATCAGTCTGAGAAATCAGACCATGAACTGCAGATAAAAACCTTCAGAACTCCTGTTAACTTATTACATTAACCATTAACCTGACATGAAATCCAGTTTTTGCAAAGAGCATCATTGCCAGGTGATTTGTCAGAATGAAAGCAAAGAGTTTAAATCACAATCCAGACTTCCTGTTTGTTAAAAAGAGTTTAAACTGGTTACAACAGGTGAGGAAACTTGCATAAACATGAAGTTCAGCTGAAAATGGTGAGACACTCTGTCAGCATCAGTCTTTGTCATTAATCAGCAGCCAGGATAGTGACACTGTCAGAATAAGGCCAATCTGCCAATCCCCATCATGAGCAAGATGAGTGAGGATGATGATGCTTGTCTGTCCCGCTAGAAAGTGATCAGTTCCCCTCTTACCAGACATTACAGCCACATAAGAAGCTCAGAAAATGCATATTAAATGTAAACTGAGCAGATTATAGAGCTGTGGAGGCAGATATTAGTTTGTAACAGTGAGGATTTGCAGGCTTGCAGCTGACACTCGTGTCCACAGCCACACGAAGCGTACGAGGAGATGAAGGCTCGGCGTCTCGCTCACAAGACAGACTGTTGATGGACACACAGGCACTGGTGACTGTTGGGATTAAATCTGTGGCTTTTGAGTTGTCAGCATGAGACAAGCCACCTACCTGCCTGACTATTGAGGTGCAAATTAACATTTCAATGCGCAGACATCCTCATAAAAGTCGCAGAGATATTGTACTCTGAAGCAGCTTGTCCATCACTGAGAAGTGAGAGAGGTTTATTTTTTTATTTTCCACAGAGCAGAGGTGACATGTTTGGCCTGGAGAAGGCGATGAATAATATATTTTTGTGGCTGAGACCTTGAGTTTCCCGTAATCCGGGTTCATGTCAGCGAGGGTAGCGATGTTTTGACCGGTCTGTAAAACCGGGGCTGCAAACACCGAAGCGTCTCTCTTCAGGAACATGAGAGTCACAGATTTTTAATTAAATATTCCTTTCTGTTTTCTCTCATCCACCTGCGTTCATCGAGGTGAACAGGCTTGTTTTGAAAGTTGCCACTCTCAGGTGTGTGATGTCACGTTTCCTGACATCCTGAAAACGTCCTCGGTTCATTTTTTTTTTTTTTTCACACGCCGCCGCTTCACGGGGCAGCAGAGCGGTGACAGTTTGATGAGAGCCGGTTCTGTCGGTCGTGGCAGAACCAGAGCGCGATGTCGGGGATCAAACACAACATTTTCTCTCTTTCCAGGTTACAGCACCCAGGCTTTTATTCTGAAAGTGTTTCTCTGACCATTTAAATCCATTCAAAAGAAGGAACACCCACGCGTGTTAAATGAATGATAACATCAAGATCAAATAAAAGGTTGAAGGAAACTGAATAAAGATATACAAAAGGTATACTAAAAAAGTAAATGAATAAAATATAATAAAAGTATAAAATAAAGTGTCACTTATGTAAAGTATTTGTTAACAAGCACAACATCCATGAAGACATTTTATATTAATTCATATTTTACTAACAAATACATGTTTAATCATTCATTTCCTGTCTCTTAACAGCTGATTGGTGTCCACAGTGACTCATTGTTATTGATAACTCCTTAATCATCAATTGATAAACACTCATATTGACTTGCATCTACATTATAGTGTGTTGTATATTCATATATAGTGCTTATAATCATTGGGACTTAAAGTACAGTGTTGCTAATTAAAGTCTTATATATAAAAAAAAGCAATCAAAATCTAATTAAAGTTTTTGTAACAGTATAAAATAAACAATTAATATGCAAACAATAAAGAGACAGACAAGCTCAACTTGTGGTTTACTTTATGTTTGTGTGGGCGAACAAAATGGAAAACAAAGTCCTTTATATCTTCAGGCCTCCCTCGGAAAACAAAGCTCCTCCGCTGTGAACAGCTTCTATATGTAGGACATGAAGTGGGTGGATTTGTAGCCTTGCATAATTCTCGTTTATACGTACCCAGATCTAATAAGTTATGAAGATTTCTGCGGTGAAAAGCTGTGGGCTGCAAAGACAATTACTGTACGTGATTAATATCTGAGAGCCTACATGAAGATGAGCTCAGACATGTTCTCTGATATCATTTATCCTCCTTTTCATGTGCATGACTAAAAGCAGCTCACCTACATGATGGATAATTATAATGTTTTACTACTTAATAAACCTTGAAAGGCAAATTTTCATCTCTTTCGCCCTTCTTCCCTCCTCCAGAGAGCTCAAATCAGAGGACTTTAGCTTAATGACGGTGTAAATAGAAGACATGCATAAACATACAACACATAAGAAGAGCTAAATATGCATTAATGAGACATTTTTGCACACTGAGAACAGCAGTGAAACAACATGCGCCTTCCTGTGATCTCAGAAAAATGAACATGACAGAATGTTGCTCAAAGCTACAAAAAATGGCCAACAAAGACTTTTGCTTCCATCAAAGTTTGAAACCTGGAGCTGCTCTGCTCAGATGAAGACACGGACTGCTGCTTTTGTGGGAGTTTAGCCCTTTTGAAGAGACTTATATACAGCCAAGTCTGACCTCACGTTATTGTTAGGATCTCTGTAACATAAGAGCCTTCTGTGCATCCACAAAGATCCAGTTTCCATTTGAAAGAGTTCTCCTGCATGAATGAGAATAGACGTCAATATATATTTTATTCAGCAGCTTCAGAAAACTGAAAATGGATTCTTCTTTCTTACTTTTATCAAAAGATAAATCCACTTTTGATCAATTTAGTGTTTTTATTTGTCATCTTAGCTGCCATTTTTCTTGGCTATTATGAAAAGGGAATTTTTGGGATTTCTTTCTATTTGAATATTGTCACAGTTTGATTGACAGCGTTTGGAAAGAGAGGGCCCTTATTTCTGGCTTTTACTTCAGTGCCCTGTGAGCCAAACCATGTTTTATTAGTCCACTGATATGCAATTTGGAATTCACAAGTGGTTTGCTAACAATTTTGAACAAAGATCACAGTTTAACTGATAATAAAAAAAAAAAGCTGAGAATGTCTAGAAGATCGCCGCCTATTGTGTTGTTTTTTTATTCAAAATGTTAAAAGCTAGAATTTGGGAGCTTGTTACAGTTCGCTTTCTGTGTCAGAGTCGAGAGAAGAGAGTCTGACTAACAAACATCACTGGTTAAGTGTAGTTAAATGTTAAACAGGATAAAAATCAGTGCAGATGCAGTTACTAACGTTCTGTGTCTAGTGATGGAAAATGCCGTCTTCTTCATTAGTCTGGATGTTTTGAAGTGATTCAGCATTTTCTCGTGCTGCGATTTGCACTTTGCTGATCTTAGCTAATGAAGATGGCACACAAAGTATTCATAAAATACTTCACCTTTGTAGTGCGGAGATACTTAATAACTTATTAAACTCTTAATGTGCCCAGATTGCCTTTATTGAAGATGAACTCTAGATAACTGCGTGTGCGCCTGTGTGTGTGTGTGTGTGTTCTCTGCAATGTCCCCTCAAGACTTTTTTTCCATTTTACTAACAAAATCTTCTGAACATACAAACATTTCTTTAATTTTAGGGAATCAATTCAAAATCATAAAATACAAAATTCTCTAATGAACTCTGTCCTGGTCTCATTGTTTGAGAAGCAGTTAACGATGCAACACAACCAAAACAATGTAAAGAAGATCTTCATTTTGCTGCTATTTTAATCTTTAATAGCATTAATGTTGAACCGTCAGTTCATTGCGTGCCGAAGAGCTGTGTGTGGGTGCAACTTTCGCTTACTGTGGTTATGCACACACATTTTATACCATAATAATGGAAATTTTTTGTGCACTGACTTTCATTTTCACCTCCACTAAAGCTAAAATCAGTAAGCAGTGATTTTGTAATCTGAAGGTCAAAAGATTTTCTAGACGTTTGAGGTCAATCTGGTCCTGATCTTACAGTCAAATCAAGATCCAATCCGGCAGCGATGTTCTCAGCTTTTCACCACACACACATACACACACACACACACACACACACACACACACGCCGACTATCAGCGATGACGCAGGACTTTCTCTCATTTCCTTATTTAACCAGAACAGAGGGTCGCCGAGCCAACAGTATTTTCCTGTCGAAGTGAATTTGACCAATAAACAGAGAGACGATAACGCAGGACAGGAGAGTAATCTGGCTCTCTGTCGCTCGCTTCCTGCTCTGATATTATCACGCTCTCCTTTTCCATTTATCTCTTTCGCTTTTCCTCCGCTTTTCCACTGTGACTCTCTCTCTCTCTCTCTCTCTTTTTTTTATCTCTCCCGTTATGTATCTTTGCATTAAAACACTCCCTCTTTCTGTTTATCTCCCCGTTCTTTTTTTTCTCTCTCTCTCTCGTTCTCCGTCTCGTTCCGTCCATCTGACTGATAAGGGATAAGGACTGCAACTTCACGTTGAATAGATGCTGGGAAATCATCCCTCACATTGTGTTTCCATGACAAACAAGCCCGTCGGTGTACGCCGTGTACTTTAGTTGTGTGCAGCCTTATCATTCGCCTGCGTTGTGTGTGCGTGGACGTGTGGATGCGTGCATGTATGCTTTCCATTGCCAGCGTTATATATAAATTGTTCCTGTCTCAGTGTGTCATCTGTGTGTTTGTTTTTGCATGCCGTATGTGTTCATATCTCACGCTCTCAGTGTGTGTGTTTGTGTGTCGGGCCATCTGTTCTCTGTCGGGTCTGGTCCTGACTCCCAGGGCTCTGTCTTCCTCTTAGTGTTCTGGGATCAAGAAGACAGATATGCACCAGAACTCGCTCTCAGATGTAACTGTCCCCCCCCCCAGATCCCCACTGTTTATTAGTAGGACCCATATGCCAGTGGCGATTTGGAAAAAGGGAGGTTGTTTCGAAATCTTCCTGGTTTCACCCTCTCAGGCACTGAGGAGTTTAAATCCTTTAAACTGAGATCCATGTAAATATTAGTCAGAATCCTATTTAATCTGCGTGTTTGAGTGTTGTTAGATAAATTTAGACTTACTGGAACCCTAACCCTGACATCCACAAAGAATAAATTGCAGACTATGGAGAGGTTTTTTTTAGATGTGAGGTGACTAATTGTCTCTCTTGCACGCGACCTTTTAAAAACCAGCCACTGTTTGCGCACACAGTTTAGTCTGTACAGTAACTCATTTCAATGGATCATCCAGCAGAGGTGGGATTTTTCTGGGCAGCCCTTTGTGTGTGTTTTTTTTTCCACTTTGAAAATGACAAACAGTACTCAAGGACATTCCAGCAAGTTTACACATCAGCAATCACATTTGTGGTTGTTGAAATAAAATCTGTGAGGTAAGTAAACAAATCACCTGCAGAGTAAATTTGGTCTGTGTCTGCTGATGACACATCTGACACAAGAAGATGCCCTCTGAGTCCTGCCAGAGTGCAGTGAGAGGTCAAATCCAGGGTTTCTGATGAAGCTGCTGCAGATTTTTGATGTCATAGAATAAAAATAAATCTTTGTAGCACTCACATTGCAAAGTTATCCACCACAAATCTGGTTTTGAACACTTAGAATTGGATGTCCTGCTGTGTTTTGATACAAGTTGAGCCAAGTTTAACTTTTTTGTGAATCCCCTTTTTTCAGATTTCTGACTTTTACTAAAAGCCCTGAAACTCTTGGCTGTAGTAATCTCTGTTTTCTGCTTGGTATCATTGTATTTTTGTTGTTTTTTAGTGCAGGATAATTTCTCTTGATGTGTCTGCCCTTTATTTCCTGAATGGAAATACATCTGGCTGAAAACTTCATGGTTGCATTGTAATCTTTACATTTCTTGAACCTCAGCGGCATGTTAGTGTCACTTTTTCCTCTAAACCTGTATTGAAATAGAGCAAAGAAAATCTAAAAATTTCCCATTTCATTCAGATAGTGAAAATGTAATGAGGACAAATTACAGATTAGGATAGTATGAGATTGTTTCGCCACCAAACAATGAGAGAGAAAAGCAAAATGTCTCTTTTGTTGCAAAGAACATCTCTGAAAGGCTCATTTCTGTTGACTCATGCTGAGCTTTTTGTTCTGTTTGTCATTATTTTGTCCTGTAATGTGATTTCACTCCTGTGTTCAGGTATTTTGTTTGCCCCTTTTTCTCTTCTCGTCTCTCCTTTATCACTCTTTTGATCACTCTGCTACTCCTCCTGCACTGTTATCCTGTTTCTGTTTTTCTGTTTCTGTCTCTTGAGTTTCTGGTGGAGATGTGACGCAAACGACTGGCATCCGAGTACAATCATCAGACTGTAGTGAGGGCTTCAGACCTGGCAACACACACACTGTCTCACTCATGTACAGGCCTGGTCTTGGCTCTGTTCTGCTGCTGATGCATTCCTTACCCCACACTGCCTTAGCAGCGCTAGTTAGCGAATCATTGCTCACTGCTACGGCATCAGCTGTTCTTGTAATGCCATCCTGCAGCATTTTGTTGCCGTGGCACTATGCACTGGCACAGAGGGAGGCCTTTCTGCAAATTGTTCTTGTCACATAACACAGTGTCGAACAAAGGCTTTGGATGGCTTCAATCACACCAGCATCTCTTGAAAAATAGCATTAGCTCCCCATACCTCATTAGTTTAACATGTTAGCTTTAGCTGAGGAAGGAGTGAATATTATATGATTTCTTTTTCAATTTTAAGCTAAATTGAAAACTATTCATATTTTTAAATATATATTTTGTTCCTAATAACAATTTAGATAAAAATCGTGAAATCTGGCACACATTCATGTTGCTCATGTTGAAACAGTCTAGTGGATTAGTGATCAGTTAACATCATCAGGTCAAATATTCATATAAGCTTCGCTTGAAAGTAGCAAATGTTAGCATGCTAACAGGCTAAACGGATACTAATATGATAACAAATATACCTGCTAGCATCAGTGTCAGCTGTCACTGTTAGCATGTTAGCACTGTGCTCAGATCTCTGCTGTCTCAGGCTCTCAGAGCTGCTAGCATGGCTGCACACTCGCAGCCTTGTTTTCTGTAGGTTTCCAGCTGTAGTGCAGCAAGAATAATGCCAGGATGTTCAGTATGTGATTTAAACATAGCTGCAGACTACAGAGAGGCATGTTTTAGGTTTCCCTCCTACTCTCCTCTCTCTGAACCGACTCTCTCCTCTCCTCTATCATTCCCTCCAATCTCCCTCACACTTCTGCAACACTGCCTCTTTTTTCCCTCTGTCACCTATTCCCTCCCTCAGAGCTCTCTCGACTCCTGCAGAGACATGCTGCGTCACGGAAACGACTGGCTCGAGCTGTGTGTGTGTGTGTGTGTGTGTGTGTGTGTATGTGTGCTGTGTGTGTGTGTGTGTGTGCTGTGTATGTGTAGAAGAGCTGGTGTTAAAGCCACCCTAACAGCACCTCCTGCCGTCCTTCTTGGCAGATCATTACAGGCACTGAAGATTTACAGGGAGGCTACAATAACAGAGAAAAGAGAACAAAAACTCAAACCAGAAAATGTGCACACTCTTGTTGGAATTTTTCATGATTTAATGGAGTGCAAATCTTTTGTCAGCATTATCTCTGCTGATATTAACAGAGTCTTATTGGTTGTTAAGAGGCAGTTTCTCCCTTAAAGTGCTTCTGACTGAGTTCTCATGTGGAGGTTAATGCTTGTTTTTGGCTAATTACACCAAACAAACACCAACCCTGCATTCAAAATTGTATACTTTTACTTTTAGTACCTGCTGCAGCTGCTCTTACAAAGTTTGTACTGTTGCATAGAGTTTCTGGGAAATAATATTTCTCATACAGTCACAGTCTGATGCACAATTAATGTGTTAACTAAGCACGAAAGTCACAAAAAAATGCATTTACACTTTAATGTACTGTCGTCTGTCACTGCAGTTTCTCAGCAGCTCAGTCAATGTAGTGAATCTTCCACTGTGCAAAGGATTGTGGGTCAGAATAGACAGTAGAACATGCTAGCTTGCTTGCTGTGTGATCGAATGCGACTGAATCTAGATGGGCATCCTGGTGTTTTTAATCAACTTGATCTGCCAAACATACCAAACAAGATTTATTCCCTCTTGCATAAAGTTTTATTTAAAACTATTAAAGGTATTGTTTTTCAAACACAAATACAACAAAAATTTGGGTTTGCAAAGGGGGAAAGCACACTTTGCCACATATATGGTTGTTAGGTAGCTTACAGAGTTAGTTGGTACATTGCATTTTAGATTCAGAGCAGAAAGCTACTGTCTACTAAGTAACAACTATTTTCAAACTTGCAATCTATGTGGCAAAACTTGTTTTATCGCTTTTCTACCAAGATTTTTACAAATTTTGTAACCTAAAATTGTCAAAATTAAGCCTAAATGGATTTGACAAGGTATCAGAAACACTACACTATATTCTGAATCAATTAAATGCTGTAAAACCAATTCAGCTTTTCTACCTCAGAGTGTAAGAGGATGTAAAGACGTGACGAGTGAGAGACTGGCAGGGCAAAATGTGGGCAACCTCTCCTGTGGGAACAGAAGAGAAGAAGAGGTGCATGAGCTGGTGGATCCAACCCTCCTATTCTCTGCTCTCCTTAAGCCTCACTGTATTCACTGCATTGTGTATATGCATGAGTGTGTGTGTGTGTGTGTGTGTGTGTGTCTGGGTGTGTGTGTGTGTGTCTGTGTCCGGGTGTGTGTGTGTGTGTTTGTCGGGAGTAAAAAAGACTGAAATGCCACAGACAGACAGACACGCAGTGCTTTGGCAGCACTTTCACAGCCCACAATAATAGAAAAGGAGCAATGAAAATCTCCTAATTACACACACACACACACACACACACACACACACACACCAAACACACACACATACAACACAGTGTGTGCTTGTGTGAGACAGGAAACAGGATTTCTGCTGTAAAATGGGTTTAAATACTCATTATTGATGAAGCAACAGAAACGTTGTGTTTGCATTCAGAGTTTATCGCTGCATGGGGTGAATGTCACTGTGTCAAGTTTTTTTTTCTCTCTATTTAGAAATGTGAACATTTGAAGGTGATCTTTGTGAGATTATCTTCGATTTGGAGATGTTTCATTGCATTTTTTCTCATATTCATCCTGAGCTCTTGGTATAATTAAGATAAAATATACTAATACCACAGATGCTGCCTCCACTTGCCTTTTTATGCCACCAGGTCGGATTGAGGAACCAGTTATATTGCTTAATGGCACAAAACCAGAAGATACTGTGATTTCAGTAGCTATGTTGTGTATTGATGGCTGCTTTATGCCATCCTCACTGTCTGTTCATTCAGACTCGATCATCCTTTTTCAGTCAAGACACTTGTCACATTTTGTTCACTGGTCAGCTTTGCATTATGTTGTGTCAGATTTGAGCTGACTGTTACTTTGGAAAAATCCTCCAAATTTAGTTGTTTGTATTTAATGAATAAAGGGAATGATCTTGTTGAAACAAAAGCTAAAAAACAAGTGTTCAATCAAGTGAAGAGTAACCTTCGATTGAGATGAATTAGTGACTTTGAAGTGACTCTAATTGATTGGATTTAAGAAGACAAGAATCTTGTGTTGCATCTCTGAAAAGCTTTGCCGGTCTTGCTTTATTTGTGCCTTCTCAACTTCATTTGAGAGAAAATTTCCTTCAACTTCCTCTTAGTGCAGCTTTTTCTGTGTTTTTTTTAATGTTTGAAAAATGTGCAGTGCCCCTCACCTGTCTGCTTTCTCTTTCTCCCCCGCCTCTCCCTCCCCCTACCAACTTCCTCCCGTCACTTTCTCTTCCTTCTTTGCCACCTTTCTCTGCTCCTTCTGTCTCTGTCTTCATTACCATCCATCTTTTCCTGCTAATGTCCCTCCCCCACTCCTAAAGGTTTGTCAAAGTCCTTCCCATTGGACAACTCTTTATTCGACAGCTGGCTCGCCCAGTCGGTTCAGATCACCGCTGACGACATGCTGAGCCAGTGGGCTCTGGACGCCCAGCATCGGGACAAGAGCGGCAGCCTGCTGTCCGACCAGGTAGGGCCCCAGCAGCAGGGGACTGGAGTTGTCTGTAATGTTTTAATACATACAGTTGCTTTAATAATGCAGCAATGGATTAATATCAGTAACTTACTCAGTACTTGTAAAACAAAAAGTGATCTGCAGGCTGAACATAATTTTAGTATCTTTAAGTGCAAATCAGACCAGTTAAAGGAGGAAAGCTACATTATACAGAGCTAAACTCTGGTTTTTGGCAATGAACTGCAGCAGACTTGAGCTCGAGCTGAACAGTTTCAAAGATTTAAACCTCCATTCATAACCACGACATCTGATAGCATCAGCTATTGTGATTACTGAAGGGGTTTGAGTTTTGTGTGTATTGGACAGAAGATTGCACCTCCGTTTACTGGCAGTAGAAGAGCTCAGAGTTTATTTTTTCAACTTTTTGGGATTAAAAAAGTGGATTTACACTCACTTCAACCTGCCTGCAACATTTAAATTCACAATTCTATGAGTCAAAAGTGGATGTTAGTGATTTGAAAGGACTTCTCTCTTGTACTCACATGCTACAAACCCCTAACAGGAAGATAAGTGATCTTGGCCTGTATAAATAAAATGAAGTTGACGTAACTTAACTTGAGCCACTTCATTGTAGTTTTTAAAAATTGGCTCTTTTTTATCTCCAACAATAACTTCCAATAATTATTAAAAGGGAACAAGACTGTTTGGTTTATACTGAAGTTAAATAATGTTTACAAAAATAAAAAAGTTCTCCACTCGTGTCAGATGTCACCAACCAGCAGTGAGAGTTCAGCCTCCACACGTTCAGTTCACCACCTTTTGTTTGGAGATATTTTGACTCTGGAGGAGTCCAGAAAAAGGTCCTTTGACATTGACTCTTTACATAAGTGGACTTTTGAGTCTTGCTAGCTTCTCATTTGTGGGTTGATCAGCTCGATGAGGGAGCTGATGGTCGGAGCGCAGCTGCACTTTGGCTGACCTGCTGTTCTCCTCAGGAATGTACTCTGTTTGTGTATTGATTGGCAGGAGACTCCAACCAGAATGCATGATATAACTCCATTGTTTAAGGTTGTGTTTGGGGGGAAAAAAAAAAGAACATGATAATTTTTTTTTTTTAGTAAAACAGAACGTGATGTTCAAAGGAAAACTTGATATTAATAGGAAGGAATTTAAAAAGGACCTGAATCAGAATAACAAGAAGAGATTAAATATCCCAATCTGAGATGCTTTTACATTACGTCAGCTATTTCTATTCATTTTTTGCTTGACAACAAAACGTCTTGTGACATCAGTTGCTCACATCCTCCACTGTTGAGCTGTTGGAAAATGTGGGTGGGTGGTGGTGGTGGGTGGGGAGTTTTTGTTCCAAAATATTACCAGCAAGAATGTGAGGTTTCAAAACCAGAGAGGAAACAAAAGGCAAATTAATTGTTTTTTTGATCAACAAGCAACATCCAAGATATCAACAGTTTCCATAAATCATTTAAATATGAACAGATTCAGTTCTGTTTCCTTTTTACTCTTCTGGTTCCCTGTCATCGCTCATCTCCTCTTTCATCTCCAATTCCTGTCTGTCTTCTTCTCACCTCTCGTCTCATCTTGTTTTCCTCCTCTCATTCAGCTCCTGCAGGGCGAGGAAAGCCTGCTAAACCTTATGATGGAGAACTCCATGCAGTCCACCTGGAAAACACCCCAGCTGGGCCGCAAACCGCGAGGGAGCAACAAGCCCCGGACCCGTGGACACCCGCAGGCCAGCACCCCCACCCAGGCCCAGATGCTCCTGTCTGGAGCCGCCGCCTCGGCCGCCTGCAGCCCCTCCACCGCAAAGAGCCTCTGGACGAGCGTGGCGGAAGAAAAGCCCGGCCATGGGATGGGCCGGAAAGGGGAGAGATCCCGGGGTTCCTCCAAGGCCCTGCACCACCACCTCCATCACCACCAGACCAGGAGCTCTGACCTGCACAGTGATCCTCCGCCGCAGCCACCCATCTCCAAAATGGATTCCTGTCACATCTCGGAGGATCCCGGCCGGTGGGACAGCATCCACACGGGGAACGGTGTTGCATCGGGGGCTGGATCTGGTTTCTCTGTGAGCTCATCTCCACCTCTGGCCTCCAGCCCTGAGGTCACGGCGGCCGACACGGGGTCCATCCTTCGCGGCGGGGGCCCACGGCTCCGTCTGTCCCGCCAGGGTAAATCCAGAGGGAGGAGCTTCAGCGGAGGTGGTAGCATAACAGGGCTGGAGTCTGCGGGCCTACCGCTCGCGGGGAAGGGCACGTCCCTGCTGGACGCTGCAGAGACTGATGGGTACTTCTCTGATGGCGAGCAGAGTGATACGGACACGCGCTCTGGCGGACGCAAACTCCGCTTGCCGCAGCTGCATTCTGGGAATGAGGACCTGCTGAGAAGGAGCGTGCTGGCATCTTAAAGCACTGAGACTCCCAACTAACACACACATACACACACACACAGACACACACACACACAAAGACACAGTTATCCAAGCAGAGTCCCGCTGGCTAATTGTTTCTCCATCTGTGCCCAGTATACAGTCTACAAAACATGGCTGTATGGCTTTGTTCAACCAAATCCCTGTCACATTTACCAGTGGAAAATCTCTTCAGCTCTAACCTGCTTTGTTTTTGGGGTGAATTTGAATGTAGTTGTTTGCCTGTCGTTACAGTAAAGCTTCTCCACTGGGAGTTTGTTGTTAGCTCACCACAAGATGTGACACAAACGACAAATAGGAAACAAACATTACCTTTAGTCTTTTTTTTTTGTTTGTTATTTGTCTGTTTTTTATTTCAGACACATTTTGTTTCTGGGCGTTAAAGTACCCATTTCTGGCCTCATGTCTGTGGTATCTGCCAGACTTGGGAACAAACACTTTTGGGGCATTATTATTGTTATTCAAGCTGGTTTCAGGGTCTGCTTCACTCTTGGTCCTTTATGGCCTGAGATTGCATCCAATGAGTCTTTGTTTCTTGATTAATGTTCAGTGGAAAGACAATTTCACACCAGAGCTGGTCTGAATATGTACAGATGGTGACATGGGACAACAGGTATTCAGCCTTGAAAAAGCACAACTAGCTAGTCATAAGAGCTGTAATGTAAGCACTCGTGTAGATAGACGCTTCATTCAGGGTTAGGGTCGGTTTCTCATCACGTTGACGCAGTTGTACATTACACACTAAAGCCGTAACTCTCAAATTTTATCTCCGCTGACTGAAATTTCAAAAGAAAAAAAACAACAACAACAACAACAAAAAGAAAAAAAAAACCAGATTCCCAACTTTTTAAATTTTTTGAAACAGTAAAACAGACTGACCCCAACCCTGGAGCTCATTCAGATCGTCACACAAACACACAGACACACTGACACACATGCGACTTATAAGCAAATCCCTTTGCTCACATCAAAAGCCGTTGAAATATTTGATCTGACTTTTGTCAGCTGCTTTCAAATTCTTCCTAGTTCTACGTTCTTTTTTTCTATTGTTTCGTTTGTTTGGTTTTTTTTAAAAAAGCCTGAATCTTTGGAGAAAAAAATTCATTGTAGTAACTCTGTGCCTTCTGTCGCTCGCCCTGTGCCCCCACCTTCCCTCAACCAAACAATCAGTCAGTAGATCAATCAGTCGTCTCTTCAATCGGATTTGCAACAATCAAACCAAAAGGAAAAAAATCCCCTTTGATTGGTTACCAAAGAGTAGCCGGCATCGGGCTCCTTGTCACCTTAACAATTGTCTAGTGCCTGAAACAAGGATGTAAATGCAGCGTTTGCCATTAATCAGCAGAGCATCTGCAACGTTCAGCAGAGCAGAGCCACATCGTACTATCAGCGCAAAGAGCTGCTTAATGTTCTGTGCCCCCCCCTCTTTCCAGATCACCACAGTCCAGAGCTATCGATGAAAAAGAGTTTGGCCGTGTTACGCTGAGACCACCATCATGTCGCCGCAACTGCAGATACACATGGACACACACACACACGTGGTTTGAATCAATGAGGCTTCTTTATTCAAGTTTCTCAGGTAAAAATAAGCTCAACTTTTGTGCTAAATCACAAAAGCATCCGACACAAAAGCCTCCCTGTCAATGCAGACTGTCCTCATTTGGCATTTGATGAACTTTTGAGTCAAAGCTGAACAAAACATGTTAAAAAAAATTATAAAACTCAAACGGATCCATTAAATAGTTGTTAGAGCTTTAAACCAAGAGTCACTGTCTTGTCACATGGTCTGTCTGTGGAAAAACATGCTTTATTAGCATCTCGTAAATTATAAATAACCCAACTTAAAGATTCTCCGAACTCCTTTTTCCGCTTAAACGTTTGCTTCTTTTCTCATAAAACAACCACTGACTCACTGTGCTGATTAATATGAATGTCTAGTTTGGTGTGAAGCTCTCGTTTCTGGTCACTGAACGAGGCTTCCAGGGATCACAGTGCAATTTTCATGCAACACACATAAAAAAATGAGTTATACTCTGTATCATCCATGTGTATCTGTGCAGTTGAAATAATTGGTATGATATGATTCCCAGCAATGTTGTATTCAGCTGAGCATTGAGCAGGTTTGACGTTCCAACATGGCCGCCACTTCAGTTTTAACATGGACAAACTCGGTTACCTGATGGCTCTGTCACACCTGTTCTTCTGTTAGATGAATGATGACAATGTAATAATCAGCTTCAGAGGCCTGCGCTCTTCAGTTCCTCAATTGAGTTATTTGTAAATTTTTTTTTTTTTGGTTTGTTTTTTTAAAAAAAAAAAAAAAGATTTTTGTTGTTCTCTCAGAGAGGTGTATTTTGTACTTAAAGCAGTTCATGGTATTCTCAGGGGTTAAAAACTTAAAAAAAGAATAAAAGGTTAGAAAAAGTTATCGAAAAAGCGACTTAAGACATAGATACGTATATATATACATACATATTTTATATCTTACACATTATATGTATATATATATATTATATATACATATATATATATATAAAGTGATGTGTGTGTATGTCAAGAAACTTCCTTGTTTGGCAAGCTTCACTGTTTGAACTCCTACATGACTACTACTGAGCATGTTCCTTCTCTCAGTACGACCATCAGCCCTGGGTGCAATAGTCTCAACCAGTAATTACAACTTATTTCAACTTGTTTCGGTCACCTGATAAGTGGGACAGGTCAGATATTATTGGCTCGGTGGTCAACTACTACAAAAGACTTTCCTCTCACTCCCTCGGCTTTCTTGCAGCTAAGACCTCCACTCGTCCAATGAGGGTGAACCAAAGCGTCACCTGTAAATTTGAAAGGGCTGCTTGACCCAGGTCTGATGAACAGACGCTTAAATGGAGGTGCAAGTCCAATCTACTTCCTCTGTTTTATCTTTACGGACAGCTTGTAACCTGTCCTCTGAAGTGACCACGCCAAAGAACAGATCTGTGTAATCAAGGCAGCATATTTACAGCTTATCTACACAAACACACACACACATGCACGAACACACACACACAGGTGTGCTCCATCTCTAGTTTTTTTCAAGATGAGGAATCTTAGATAGGTTGTCAGACGACTCTGCCAGTCCTGTCCAGGTCAGCTCCGTTTAATCCAGATCTCTCACTTGTGACCTCCTCCGCTGCAGGGGGCGCTGTTTATTCTACCACCAGTAAATCCAACCTGGTTTCTCCCAGATCTGTATTCACATAGAAAAAGCCTGTTGCATTAATAGACAGGCGATGGTTCTCAAAGGCAGACTCACAGATATTAACCCCCTTTGGAAAAATGCTGCTGAACTGAACACAACATAAAGCTCACACACACCCACACACACATACATACACACACATACACACCAGAGCTGGTATAACAGGGTTATAATGTACAAGATGACTAGTTTTTTATGTATATGTGGTTCTGACTGCATCAGGAAAAGTATGAGCTTATTCAGAGAGAAATGCCCACTAACCGCAGGAGAGTATTACTACTGGTGGCAGCCAGCATCTCTGTTTCCTTTGTCCTTCAGGTGTAGCCATCGTAGAAGATTCACATTGTTAATCCTCCACACTCGTCTCTTTTGTGCCACAGAAAGTATGAAAGAACCCTCTTATGACAAAAATCTGGGGTTTTTTTGTGTTAAAGTGAGCGAAAGTTTGATCTGATCTAAGTTTTTGCTCAGCGACGGCACAAACGCAGGACAGGTGGAGGAATTTGGACTTTTACGGTGGCTACCGTTTGTTACAACTCCTATGGAAAGTGACCATAACAATCCACACACACACACACACACCACAACAACAACAACAACAACAACAACAACAACAACAACAACTGCAACAAAGCTTGTGTTTTGAAGTGAGGATGTGGCAAAGTATCTTTACAACCCACAGAATCCTCCGCCGCCGCCGCCGCCGGGTGGTTGTTACCATTCATGTGTTGCTCAACAGAAAAAATGTAATCTTGGTTTCAGTATTCAATGTTCGGAGTAGCCTGACTTTGTAGACAGTGGTATTAGAAAAGGCCTCACATTATGGCCTTTAACATGTAGTAGCAAACGCTAAGGCTGCACAGCAATGGCAGGGGAAAAAACAACAACAAAAAGAAAAACAGTTTGTTTGGATGAATTTCCTCTGAAGAACATGAGGACTCAGTCAGTAAGTAAATCAGATTTCAACTCAAGAACAGCACAGGCAAATTTTATCTCTTTTCCCCCTTGATACTGTGCAGCCTTGGCATACACGAACTGGTTTATTATTCTATATTTACAGTGTGGCTTCAATGCCCTCTCCTTCCGCTTCGTAGATACTGTAGACTGGAGTCTTTTGCAGGTTCTTTTTATCAATATCCACTAGAATACAACTTGAAAGCATCGCTGTCCTCTGTGTGGTATATTGGTGTGGGTGTTGGCTCTCAGCCCGAAAAATGTGCTCTGATGATCTTTGAATTTTGCAACTCTCGTCAGGTCGGATATCCACATGATATTAGATCTGGATTAGATCTTTCGTTTCTTCTCTGGGTTTAATCTGTAAAAAAAAAAAATCAAGTCATGGTGTTTCAATTCTTTAGGCCCCAGAGTAAAGCATCAGCATCAGCATCAGCATCAGCATCAGCATCAGTATCAGCAGAAGATCTGGTGGAATATTTAAAGTCATGTGTTTTTTTTTTCTTTCTGTGCAAGCTTTATTAGAGTGCATGGTTAAGAGATTATGCTTAATGGATATACATACATTTTTTGTAAGTTGTGAGCTGGTGCATGTGGGAGAGAAAAAAAAACAAAAAAAACAACCCTCCCCTCCTGAAGTTGGCACGAAATGCTGCAACCACAGAAATAAGCTGGTGGGCATCGTGCACATAATGGCAGGTCGGAAACACACCTACACACAGTGATGCATTCCACCTAGACTTCTGCTGAAAAAAGCTGGTTAAAGGCCAACGCTGATTGCTGCAGGCGATTGGAACTTCTCCTGTAATTCACACAGCTGCTCTTTACTGTACCGACACTGTTGTAAAACCCCTTGGAAAGACATCACTGCACCAGGAGGGCTGGGTTCCTCCGAACTTCCTCAGCAGAGCAGGGATCATGTTTTAAGCTTTTTTATTAGCAGGGAGGCAGGTCAGGATCATCCAGCAACAAGACTCTGCAAAGGTTTTTTTTGTTGTGCAAGCCAATTTTTTTTTTTTTTGCAACTAAAACCATCTGTTGGATTTTATTCGGGGAGGGGGGTAAAAAACTTAAAAGTGTTGCACTTATCGGATGAATAAGTTGAATTTCTAATTTTTTTAAGACAGAAACTGATTGTTGTGCTGAGGAATTTCAAGGAACCGAAGGACATCGGGATACTGTTTGTAAGGATGTCTCTCTTCCTCCGTGGTTGCTCCTTCATTCAATAAGAAAGTGGTTTGAGGCTGTCAAGAGGTCAGCAAAGCCAGGATTGGCAAATGCTTCGGATTCTCCAGTGATTGTAAATTTAATTTGGTACCCGTGCTTCTCTCTCTCTCTCTCGGGCCACGTATTTTTTACACACAAAGTGAGCGTGTTGTTTAAACAAGTCCGGGGACACAAAATGCCTGCTGGGCTCAAGTGAAAGCAAATATTATCTCTGTTGCAAAGGTGAGAGGGATTATCAACAACACAGTTTGCTGCAGATTATGAATATTATTTGATTTGGCCTCCAAAAATATCACAAGCGAAATTGATAAGTAACTGTCACTGTTTGATCATTTGGGCGTGCAGACTGACTGGGTGACGGCTTTGTGCTTCCTGTTCCTGTCATCACTGTCTAATCCTCGCTTTCCTGTCCTACGACAGCCGCGCAAACCCGCCCACCTTTTTACCAACCGTACTGCTGGAGTTTAAACACATCTACAATAATGTATAATACTGTTCAAATACTACTACTAGAAACATTTTCATTTTCCGTGTTTTGAAAAGGCCTTTGGAAGCTGTTTTTTTTTTTTTTTTTCCTTTTGTAACGCTTTAGCTGGCCGCTGTGGCTCGTATCAAACTAGAAAGCTGACTCATTATCTGCTTCCTCTGTTTTTACTGGCGCTTTGCTCTCCTCTCCGTTACAGCAAAGTTATGGCTTCAAGGTCTCAATATCCACAACCCAGACACACTGCACAGATTGGAGGTTTAGTCAGACAGCTGAGCCGCTGTGGAGGCAGAAACAGGCTCATATCAAGTGAAGTCTAAATCTGTGGAGTCAAAGAACCACAGTGCTTTAAATCAGAGGGCCTTTTCCTCATTCAGTCATTCATGATTTTTTTGATACAGGCAAGTACAGTCCAGTTGAAACTCGGAAGGTCAGTGAAGCAGACACATGCTTTGCCCAGGTCACATCTGGTTTTGACAAATATAAAGGCAGTCAGTGGGACTCAGATTAATAATCATTCAGTGCATCTACAGAAAACAGTTCTGCAGCCACTTTCCAAATCAAGTTTAAGTCATTTTGCAATTTATGCCTTTATTAGAGAGCAACAGTGGAGCATGGACAGAACATGGACATGCATGAGAGGAGACTGAGATGGAGAATAACATTCAACAGAAGGTCAAGGCTGTAAAACAGCAATCCTGTGGTTTATAGTTTATAATCGCTCCAAATCAACAAAAGTTACCACCTTAAAGCTCCTCAGAAACATATAAAGTTCACTGCTATTCTAGGATTATTCAGTTAATCTGTCAGTGATTTTTTGATGAATCCATTAGTCTACAAATTTTTAAAAAATAATGGAAATTGTCAAACAAATGTTGAGAGCCAATGGAAACATATTTCAACCCCTTGTTTTCTCCAACCAACAGTCTCAACAACCAAAGATATTAACTTTGAATTATATAAATGTCATAAAATCAGCAAATCTTGACGAAAAAAAAGCTGAAACTAAAGAATATTTTCCACGTTTTTCTTGTCATGTAACAAGAAATTAATGATCAAAATAGTTGCAGAGTGATTTTTTTTCTTCAGAGCAACTTTCAAATAATTGTTTGCTCGAGCAGATATATTTTTCCCGTCGAAGTTAAACAACCTGAAGAAGCACACGTCCCTTCAGCTCCTATTTTTAACTCTTGACCTTTTCGGTGGGCTTCAGCCAGCATCGCTTTGCCAGAACTGCTCTTTGGTTCAATCCACTAAGTTTCAACACAAACAGTGAGATTACATCTGCCTCCAGAGCGGCTCCTACTAATGTTTTTTCAAAACTAAAGCTCCCATCTGCACAAACTGCGCACCTTACTCTGCCTCAGCCATCCGACATCTCTCTCCTCCCTGCTCACTCCCCCACCCCACCCTCCCACCACCAGCAAAGTCCCCCTCTTCACCCTCTTCATCCCAAATCCCTTAAAAAACATCCCTCCTGTCGTGTCCCTCCTGCCCTCAACTCCTCTCTCTTCTCCCTTTTTCCTCCTCCTGTCCGGTGATCAGCCTCTTTGGCACGTGGCTCTATTCAAATCGCTTTTTTAAGCATGGGACAATATATACCCACCCCTCCCTCCTCCCCCCACAACCCCCCCAGACCCCCCTTCGAAATAAAAATTAAATTACCGTAAATAAAATGTTTAAGAAGAAAAAAAAAAAGACTGACTGTAGCTTTAAGGATAAATAATTACAGGCACGTGTTGTGGAAGGACGTGTGAGGAGGGGAAAACGTTGCACTCTGCTTTGCTCTGGTCTAAAGAGAGAAAAAGAGAGAGAGAGAGGGAGGAGGAGAGAAGGAAGATTGATAGAAAGAGAGAGGAGGAAAGGAGGGAGACGTTTACTGAACCGCAGCCAGAGAAGCAGACAGAGAAAGAGTACAACTTGTTCTTTCCCCTGCGTTCTGTTTGCAGCCTGTCCGCACAGTCAAGTTAACAAGCAGCTAATATAAACAACACCAGGCCCTTCCCTTTCCCTCGCCCTCATCCTGCTCTCTCTCTCTCTCTCTTTTTTTTTTTTTACTCTGTATTTTCTGGGCTCTCTCTCTCTCTCTGTACAGCCGGGTCTACGTCCAAGTGTTTCCTTTGCAAACTGTAACAATTGAATCAGGAAAGCAGAACGGAAACTGGCATAATTTACGTTAAATGGCATGACTAGCATGGAAAACACTTCGGTTTTTGTGGCAGAGAACTTTTAGTATTAATCTTGAAAACAACCCTCTGAAGTCACATAAAGTCAGGTGATTAAATTAGATTCAGATAAAAGAATCAAATTGACCACTGATAATGAACAAGACTTACAAAGATAAGACTAATAATATTCGTCATATTTTTTACTGTCAACAACTCCCACAAAAGAGCAAAACAAACTAACTAACTAATCCTCCAAACAAGTAAAGACATCTATGTATCTAAAGTGTGAAACATCTTCTTCGTCTCTATTATTGTTTTAAAGTTATTATAAACTTATCTGTGAGTCACCCTGTTGACACGTTTCCTCATTACTATGAATATAGCCACACTTAAGTGAACTCAGGCTTAAACAGGCTTCTGCTGCAAATACAACAGCACCAAATGTGATCATCTGCAGCTGAAAATAGACCATAAAATACACTATTTACTCCTTTTTGGCTTCCAATTTTTTAAAAACTACAGTGCCCAGCTGTATTAGGTTATTAATGAATCTTCAAAACATGAAGCTATATGTGTGTTAGCCTTTATAAAAAACTTAAACCTTCAGTATGAATCAGTCATGAACCTTTAAAATGGAGAAAAATTAAGATTTTATTATTTGGCCGGATCATACAGTCCTGGTGATGCCACAGACAGGCGAGAGAGGAAGACCGTAAAACATGTAGATGAACACCTGCTTTAAACTTCAAATATTACAATTAATTAGGTAGACAATTTCATTTTTTGTTATTTTTTTGGATTTGGATTCTTTGTATCTTTCATAATTTTCAGATCAATCACAGATCAATTTGAAATTTATTCACTTTTTTATAACGTACATCATTAATTTAACTTGAGACCTGGATGGAAAGATGCCTTTAGACCATTTTTCATGGCTCTTATTTCACCATCTGATCATTTATTCATCACAAAGCTTATATCCCTCCCTGATCGTCATAGCAACATTTTAGTGACACTAAATTTAAGTTCAGCTGGGAAAAATACACAAAGTGAAAAACACAACAAAAGGACGCTGGAGGGACTCAGTTTTATGAAGAGTGATTTCAGCTGAGCCACTGGAGACACTTTGCTTCCAGGTGTGAGTGTAATCTGGATAAATCACGTCTAGACACAATCTGAATTTAGGACGCAGGTTACGACCGTTTGTTACGAGACCCTTTGAGCTGCATCTCTGCTTCCTCTCCCACTCACATCATCACCACTCTGTCTGCCTCTGTCTCTCTTTTCTGGTTTCTGTTTTATTTCATCTTCTCCTTGTTCTCCTTCCTTTTTCTCACATACAGAACAAATGTTCATCTTCATCCTCTGAGGCAAAAAAATATGTATTTATTTGCCTGCTGTCTGATTCTCGGCACATACAGGGAAGGAAAATGTCTTTTGATTACGTAGATTGAGGAAACTGCAGTGCCTCCTTATGCAAGTGTGTTATTCTGATATTACAGGCTGTGGTTATGCAGATAGGTGACTGATCTTTTGATCCGGTCTCCTTTTGTTCTCTTGGGTTACATCCACACTAAGCTGGCTCATTTTGAAAACACCATTTACATAAGACAGTCCAGAACTAGTGTTTTCCGATCATTTACGGAAAGATCTCCATCCACATTTAAATGTCTGAACAAGAAGAAAACAGCCAAAGCTCCTCTTCTTTGTCCTGTTTACTCTGCCGAGTCTCTGCTGGTCGAACATCTGCTGCGTCCCCTCTGCTCTCTGTGACCTCCTGTTGTGTGTTTATTACAGGCACATTTTTTTAGCCTAGAACAGAGAAAAATACACTCTTTTTTTAGTCAGGTGTATCGAATAAATCACAAATATAAAGTCTGACACACAAAATTAACAATAAGTGATGAGTTAAAATGAGCAAGTCATGCCTCAAAAACAAGGTCCAGACCAGAGGACGAATTCAGACACGCTGCATATAAACTTATATTACCTGTAAACCCTGAATATTCCAATCATCTCTCAGTTTAATGATACAATTCAACAAGTTACAGAACTTAAAATGACCATAGAGTTGAATTACCATCTCTTTAAAACAGTTTTAATATCACCTGAACACTATAACCTTCATGAAGTTATAATTTATAACCGAACTGTCGGATTATATTGCTTTAGTTTCAGGTAATGTGTTGCGTAGTTTTTAGTTTTAGCTGTCAGACGACTAAATGAGGTTAAAAAAGTGATTGATCACTGGTCATAAATGCTAACGGTGTTAGCAGGGCAAACAATAGTGAGCTGCTGTGAGATGATCAGAGCTTTTTCTGACACAAATTCACATGAAAACAGCACGACGACGACATGTACATCGTGCATTTTAACATGCATCTTTAATGTGCCTTCATCATTGTTTTTTAAAACTTCCATTTGTTTAAATAAAACAGGTGACATTTTTTCTATTCTGGTGGCCACTCTTCAGAAAAGCTTTGTTTCTCATTAAAAAAACACCAGCTTAGTGTGAATCTCAGCAGATTTCTGGGGATGTACACTCAAGCACTTCCCTCCTCTCCCCCCATATTCATTTGTTCTTTTAAACTTTGTGTTGCTTTAGTGTTTTCTGTCTCACTCTTGACTCTGTTTCATGTCTCTCTCTCTCTCTCTCTCTACTTTTTCTCACATCTCTCCTCCCCTCTCCCCTCCGTATCTCTCCTCTAAGTGCAGTGAAGGCAGTTTCTGACTCTCATTAATTACAAAAATAATCTCGCTCTCCTCTCCTGACCTGCGTCTGAAAAAGTTTCCTCCCTCTGGTTTTCAGACTCTTATTAAACAGACAAACTCTTATTAAACAGCAAAAATTTTAGCAACTTTTTTTGTTCAAAACTTCTCCACAGTACTTTCTCCTAAAAGCACTTATGAATATTCAATCATAATTAGTTATTTTAAGCACTTAGTATGTCCTCTGTGGTTGAAATAAGGTTGACTGATGAAGCTGCTTCTGGCTCAAGCGGTTTCTCTCCCTTCTCTCTGCTCTCTCATGACATTATTACATTATCGGGTATCGTTCTGCAACATGAGATTGTTGATATTGGTCTCACTTAGTCACCATTTAAAAACCAATCAGCATGGTCCAATCAAAGCAGAGCTGGACACAGGCGTTTCCCCCTCCTCCTCCTCCTGTCTTATTTGTCCTTATAAAAGGTGTTAAAATCTCTGCTGTCGTGTCCAGTTTCTCCTCCACTCTGCATCGGTTCTTCAATACAATAATATGAATGTTGCAGGAGTTTATCCTTCTGTATTCTTTGTTTCAAAGAATGTTGTGCCATTTGTTAATAGCAAAGAGAACTATTAAACATATATGAAAAAGAAGAGCTATTTTAAATTATTTTTTGGCTTTTTTTGCTATATTTATTTTCTTGTATTAGAATCTTCTTTGTAGGAGGGAAAAAAAATCAAAAAATGTATTTTTCATTAGTGCGAAAAACCTATTTTCTTCCTTTTTGTACAATTTCGATGTTTCAAGCGAGACTTTGAAAAGCAATATGATGATGATGATGACAATGTTTCCTGTGACTGTATCTGCATGCTGTTTGTGTTGCCTTAATGATGGCTGCATCCCACTCTGATCCCTCCCATCCCACCCCAAACCCCATCTGACCCCTCCCTCCCTCAACTCCTGACCCCGCCTCCCAGCTCCTGATCTCATCTGATGAGTTCCCTTCCCACCTGATCCAGTCCAGACCAATCCAGTCCAGTCCAGTGCAGTCAATAAAGCAGTGCTTTCTGTGTACACAAAACTCTCTGCCTCTCTGTTCATCACACAAACTCAAGGTCTTACTGGTGTTTTCTAACGGAGTTTCTCACTTTAATGGACACAACACGGCTCCTCTTAGCCCTTAATTATAATATACTATGTTTAAATGAACTATCTGAAAAGAAAAATCCACTATTTTAAAAATCTGAGCACTATTTTTATATATATTTTAGGGTCTACATGACTAAAGTTATTGAATCTGATCAGCTGCCTCAGCCGTGAATAACACCCTGTTATGGTTGCAACATAATCCTTAGGGGTTTACGTGCTTGTCCACTAAAAAAAGTGGCTTGTTTTGCAACTGACAGGCTCAGATTGTAACTATTATTTTCTGACAACACTGTGGAAAGGATCCCTACAGAGATCCCTGTTTTGTTTAACCAGAAGCGGCAGTCATGTTGCCTTGTTCAAAGCCACCAGACAAAAACAGTAATTTCAACTCGCAGAACTCAGGAGTCGCTGGTCTGCCGCTGCCTCAATCAGTCACTTTGTTAGTTTCATTGTGTGACTTTGGTGTTTCAAAAGCGTTCGTTTGCATCAAAAGTACGTTTCATTTGAAAAGCTCAGCAGCAAATCTCTGTTCGGAGATAATTCAGAGATTTCACCATCAGTTTTATTAGAATTATCTCTTTGGAAGTTAGATCTGCAGGTTGTCTGTTTTACAGTGTTGTGTGGACTACAAGTGAAATTCAGTTTGTCTCTATTTTATTTGAAGGCAGAAATATCACAGAGGCTGGATGCCACCAAAGGGAAGTGACAAACACTGTCAATTTAAAGTGTTTGAAATGATTCAGCTGCACATAATAATTATCTTTATTATCAATTAATTGGCAGATTATTTGTTTGGTTTATTAAAATGGAAAATAGGGAGAAATCCTCCAAGATTTCAAAGAGTTTAAAGTGACGTGTTAATATTGCTAAATTTTTCTGGACAATCAAAACCCCAAAATATTCCATTTAATTTTAGAGGAATTAGATAAACAAGTAAATATTTACCTTCATTGTGTCAAAACCAGTCAGTCTGTCCATGATATTACTTTAACAACAGGGTTTCCCATATGTTCAGTTATATGTCATATCCCACCACCATATCAACATTTTTAGCCACATATTGATGTTCAGTTTCTGAAGCTGCACATTTTGGAGCTCTGGATTTTTCTCTCATGAACACTCAGTTTAAAGGAGCAGTGATGGATATTATGACTTTTAATTAGTGTCAAAACCTGCACATATAAAAAGGTGCATGAGCGCACACAGAACGATATCCGAGAGCAGGAGAGCACGCTCACAATGGGAAACACTGCACCTTAACAACAAGGTTGCTATTTAATTTTCTTTGGATCGACCGATGTTTCAGTTCCACGCTGAAATCAATACAAAGAAACTTGACCGTGGCTCGGCTCTGTGGCAAAGATTGAAACGGAATAAAAACTTTTTAGAGTCAACAGCAAACCTCTTACCGTTAAGAGACAGAGGAACAAAAATTTAATTACCAGGACTCCTCCTCGAGCTGGTTTTCGACCAAATGGAGCAACCTGCCAAGAAAGACGATCAGGAACGCAGCCAAGTACCTCGAGACCACTCTGACAAATCTCCAGTGTTCTTCAATCATGTTAGAATAACTTGCCAGGACAGAAACTGTCAGCAGAGGCCTTCAAATAAATTCACAAGTCAGCCTCTCCTGAAAAACACCACATGGAAGCAGCCTGGAGTTTGTCAAAAGTAACGTGTGAAAGACCGAGAGCATGATGCAAAGATTCAACGGTCTGGTGAAACGAAATTCAAAAGTCCACAGATGATGCAAAGTGTTGTGTCTGCTGGAAGTGGACAGACGTTATCAAACCTCTCACACCATCCTTACCTCGAAACGCGATAGTGCAGCTTCAGACTTGGCCCAGGAGGACAAGAAGACTTTGCCAGAGGTCCAGAGGAACAATGCTGGGATCCAAACACAGGCAAATCTCGAGGAGAGCAGGTTTCCGAGTGCCAAAAGGCCTGAGAGTGGGGCCAACGAATTTCTCCTCCAACAGGATTCAAACGGGCTGCCAAGTCAACGTTGGAGTGGCTTCACAACAAGAATGTGAAAGTCCTTCAGCAGCCTCAAAAGCCCAGATTTGATTCCCAGAGAAAATCTGTGGAATGACTTGAAGATGGAGCCATATCGGTAAAATCCAAACATGCTGAGCTGATGCAGATATTTCCAAAAAAGAGCTGAAGAAGAGTTGCTGCCACACACCGTCATCTTACACTTGAAAACTTTAAAGCAGCAATAATCCTCCTTTTTATTAACAATGGAAAGAAGTTAACGTACTAGAGGGACTCTGGTAGTGACAAATCCAGCTCTGCTTTATGGAGTGTTTCAGCATCTTGCAGCTCATTATTTTGTTTTTTATGCGACAGCAGTGCTTTGGTTCACTCTCGCTGCTTTCATCAGCTCCATTTTCAGCTATAATGGGCTGCTGTTCTCAACCAAATATCTGTGTTTAAATGACGATAAACTACACCTGCCCAGCCTCTCAGGCAGAGAGACATTTTTTCGGTGCAGACAAAACAGCTGAAAGCAGAATAAAAAAACTAGATCTACATTTTTAAGGTCACCAGCAACTGCAACCAAATGATCATGTTGCTCCTTAACAGCTAATTGTGAAAACAGGCAACAGTTTGCTAACACAAATTCGCCACATAACCTACATTAAAGTGACAGATTGTCGCTGTTATTTTCACAGCTTCTTTCCAAAATAAACCAAAAGATGTTTTAAAAAAAATGTTTGCGCACAGCTGAGGAGCTATCATCGGAAAATATGTGCATGTGATTGAAGATGGAGGACGTAAATCCATTTAAGAGCACAAATGAGTAAATCATTTACAAGAGTGTGTGTTTGTGTATCTGCAGTGACACCCCAGCAACTCTGTAAGCAGATGAATTTTGAATTATTTTTCATTTCTGACTGTAGCACCATAAAATGCAGGGAAAGGACTTTAAATAATTGATGAAAACTCAGTACAGGCAGACTGTTTCTGTGTGTTCATTTTAGTTTTCTTAAGAGTAAGAAGCAACAGCTGATTAATGAACTACTCTTCGTTTTCTGTTTTAGATCCATTTTTTATGTCCTGTAGCTGTTTTTTGTGCTACCGTCGTAATCAAATCATATCCTTCAGCTATTTTCCATCTTTCTTCAGCCTGCCTGTTAATCTAAAACTTGCTCTTGGTTTCAGATGACCTCAACTCTCTCATCTGTCTGATTCCCACAAACCCACCGAGGAAACAAGCCAAACAAACAGACATATTCATAATAATGGAAATCAATTTAGCAGCACAAAGCAAAAGCACCTGGAGAGACTTCATGCACCTGGCTTTCCTCACAAAGCTCTCGTTTTCATCCATTTCTCACGGGGCTCTTTGGAAAATCATTTTGTTTTGCAATCTAAATGTTATTTTTTTAAGCCTATTGTCAGGGTTTAACTGGCTCAGGCTGCTGTTTGGTTATACTACCAACATACTATACCATTGCTACTTCAGGGACCTCAAAAAATAGAGCTTTGAATGCTGCTTTCCAATGTAAAAAATTGCATTTTATTCCCTGTTTCTGCCATTCAGGTTCACATGTTCAGATGGTGTTTGGGAAACAGCAGGATAAAGTTTTAGATGTGAGTGCGCCACAGGGGACTCCAACTTTTTCATGCACCTGCCACAGTGCCTGGTGTTTTTACAAGCAGCAGTAATTTAAGCTGCAGTAGGCAAGATTTTCATGCAAAAACACACCTGTGCTTTCTGCCCAAGTCTTGAAGTGAAGCTGCAGTGCAGAACAACATCACATCTTCCTCACTAATTAGGTTTCTGCTCAGTCTCTGCTCAACAAATCATCCTTTACAGACAGCTGAAATATTAATAGCAACAATCAGGTTCTAAGTCCACAAACATTTGGCATATTAAGTGTTATTAAAGAATTATTTTAATTCCTCGTCCAGTCAAAGTTCTTTAATATTTTCTAAATACAAATGACAAAATCAGAGTGCATTGTATTGTAGATTTTAGATGGTTTCTGTCCAGTGAAAGTCAGATTTGTCACAGATCAAAGTTAAAAAAGACCTCAGTTAAACATTTAAACTAAATCTAATAGTAATAGAGCCATTTTTCTCTAGAAAAATCTTTCATAATCATGTCACAGGCAATCAGAGCAACACTTCCAAACTTGTATGGTTCTGTGACGTACTGGAGCTCTATGATTTACAAAATCCAAAGTTAAAGCAGCTAATATTTGACAGAGATAGATATTTCATAAAAAATAGGGGCCTCCATTTTTAAGATGTGATACGAGAATAATCGACAAAGTGTTTGAGATTATAAACAGGGGTTTGAGAGAAGGGAAATATAAACCAGAAGACTCCTGATTCACAAAAACCTGTTCAGTAGTTTCACTTCTCTGCACAGAAATGTGCCGTGTGTCATTCAGCCATTTAAACTCAGACATGACAGTTTGTGAAACTCTCCTCCACACAGTTTGCAGTGCTGACGAGGAATAACTCGAGCATCTGTCTGAATTATTCATGGAACCAAAACTAGAAAATTTAAAGCTGTTTAAGAGGGCTCCTGGTGGTGAGATAAAAATCCTTAATTTAAATTTGCTTCACTTCATTCATTTGCTGGGTAATTGATCTTATTTCTGTAAGGGTCACTTCAGCCGAGTTGGATATATGTAAGAAATATTTGATTTTCTGGCACATTTAATATTCAGTCTGACATGGATCAACTTCATGAAAAAAAAATCTCATCCTGAACAAGAATCTTGATTTAGTTGCAGTTGTTTTAGTTTTATTTTATAGGATCCTATTTTCTTACTACCATTGTTTCAAAAAGAGTTTGATTAGGTTTGATGTATTTTGTATAAATACATCAACATAAATAAAACAGAATGTGAAAACTTACTCATCTTTTTTGACATCTAGTAAATTATAAATATTGCATAGACTATATAAAATCAATGTTTTTCTCCTCAAACCCAATTGATTTCTGAAAATAATTACTTACTCCTGATTGGATGCCAATGACAGTTTCAAACAAGTTGAAAAAAAAAGGGCAACATATTTTCATAAAAAAGCTGTAAAATGCTTAAAAACACCTGTTTAAACATTCCACAGGTAAACAGGTTCATATGTAACAGGTGATAGATGGTTTAGTATGAAGGAGCATCCATCATTCTCAGTCATTTCCAAGCGAGGATGCTTGAGATTGATCACTCTGTGAAACACATGATTGCATACAGATATTAGCACATGGACTGAAAATCAGTTCAAAGCGGAGCTGCAATCTGGTTTTACGTGTGTTTTTTCACCGCATGCGTATTATAAGATGCAGAATGTGACACAACAAAGTCAATTTGCGGCTTCATTCATGTTCTCGACAGCAGCTCTCAAACTGTCTGTGGGCTGATTTATTGCCCCCACGGCGCTGATATTTAAGCCTGACTGATTGAAACAGTGGAAACATGAGAGAAATCTACTGGGATCACCAGCTGATAGCTGAAGACTATCTGAGTGAGTCAAAGAAGCTTTGACGATGATGGAGGTTTGGATTTAATTTGAATAAACTGATCTTCTTCCTTTAAAGCCACTTCTATCTAACAACTGCATTAGTTTGTGTGAATTTTTCTTTTCTTTTCCAGAAACGAGATCAAGTTTCACCAATGCATCATTTATTATTCATGATACTAAGGAAGGAGGTTTAGTGAAACTCTTCTCTTGTAATTTTATTAAACTTACAGCAAACTGGGCCATCAGGTAGCTTTGTTGCTAACACACACACACAGTCAATGAGGGATGCTCATGTGTGATTTTTTTTTTTTTTTGGTCCAAGCCTAAAAGACAAGAGGCAGACAGGAGTTTTCTCCTCCCTCCGAAGAAAAATGACAGACGAAAATTCAAAATGTCAAGGCATCCATTTAACAGCCCTTTTTGTGCTGGCAGTCAGTTAATCTGACACATTGTTGAAAAATCAATAGAGAGCAGAAAAGTGTTAGGATAAACTGTTGGCAGCTGACATCCACCACTGTGAAACCGTGAAATCCACATTAGTTTCAGGACGTCCAGCGACCGACGGAGGAAGGAGGTGGGCTGTTCTGCTCGAGGGTTTAAACAATTCTATCTGTTACAATCTGAAGTACTGTCCCACACACACACACACTCACACACACTCACACACAAACGCAGCGACAACATAAACACATCAGTGGATCGTCACAGTCCTGACACAAACGCTTGAACTCTCTCTTTCACTCCCTGTTCCCTTTTAAGATCCTCATCGACTGCATGAAAACACCACTATTTTCATATGTGAGGTGTTGAAACCGTCCAGAACAACAGCAGGCTGAAATGTCAAAGAGGCCACTGAGGGTTTAACGTGTTCCTGATGAATTATAAGTCATCAAGTTCCTCTAAAGCAACAAACAATGGACTTAGCAGAGGGCTTGGCTTTAAGAAAAGAAGAAAGAAAGACATCAGACCCTGTGGACGTGAAAGATAGTTTGTTTTCGTTGCTCTTGGTCCCGGTCCAGACCGCTCTGCAGTAAGTGACGAAGCGCTTCCCGTATGAGACCCTTTATAAATACTTAGCGGAGTCAAAGGAGGGTGGAGGTGTCGGGGCGGGGAGGGGGAGGGGAGGGGGGAGTGGGGAAGGCTATGAAAAAATAATACCAGATGGAGAGAGAGACATGGACCAGCGTGCTGGCAAGTTTTAGTTCCTGAGCTATAAATTTAAAATCTGACAAAGACAGAATTGATAAAACCTTAACTGATAGTGATGATAGTAAATCTGGTTGTGATATTTTGGCAAATATTAGCTGTTTGCAGAGTTTGATGGATTGTTTTTAATGGAGATGGACAAAGCAGGGAGCCAATTAATGGGCTTTTTTTTGCATAAGATGGTAAATGATAGTTATTTACATGTAACTTCACATATTAAAACCTCACAGTGGACTTTTTACAAAACAAAAACTGCTAAATTGCTTATGCTCACTCTGAACTTTCGGTGCACTTTCGTCTGATGCATAAATAATGTCAACACCAGAAACCAACAGCCTTGTGTTCATAATTTTGAGCAAAGGTTTACAGAACTGCACGTTAAAGGGCAAAACAAATACATTCAGTTCCTCTTGTTTACTTTTTATGTCCTAAAATCTCTCTCCAAAACGCCTGAAGGAGTTTTTATGCACTCAGGAGAAATTCAGATGTTCTTTCTCTCACAGATTATGAAAATGCACAGCGTATATCTTTTTCTATTTGCACCCTCTTTGAATTCACTTCACAGGATTTCACAGTTAAAAGCAGAAGGCTGAGAAACTGGTCGGGATTGTCGGAGTTTGAGGTTCAACTCTGAGAGATGCTGGGTAACCTGCATCACACAGACGTTTGCTATCACTGAGCTCCACAGCAGGTTTCTTCATCCATCTTCATTAATTCTTTAAGACAAAATTACACTTTAAACCAGTTTTGTTTTGTCTGCTGCTAGAAGCACCAAAGTCAGAGGTAGTCAAGTAGAAGATTTATCTAAAGAGACATTTTTCTCTAATAACAGCCATCATTTCTTGTCAAAAATGTCTTAAATACAACTGTAAAAGGGTTAACTAATGTACGCAGGACCAACCTGGGTGTAGATGTGGATCCTTGGCTGGGTCTAATAGACTTTATACAAATGAGCCTTTTTCTGATAACTACATAACATTGTCTCTGTAAGAATGCAGGTTTGTGAAAGTTGCTTGTCGGACACCAAAACTCTGCTCAAGATCGTTAACCGAACACTTGGAAAAAATACTTCTGGTATTTTTATGTTATTTTCTTTGATTGTGGTGAAAAATAAACTGCCTGCTGTTAAGATTTTTGGGGGATTTCTTAAAATGTCCTGAAAGCTGTAAGTTCATCCTTCCTGGTTTAGAGACTTATTGCTTCATTAAATTGCATCGAATTCTGCATAATTCGAAAACCAAGTCTGAAGTCCTCACTGTGCTTTTTAAGTCGGACCAAGTTTGAAATAAACATCTTAGATTTGTTGTAAATTCACAAAAATATCCCAAAACTTTTTAAACAAAAGGAAGTGACAATCAGGTGTTTAATAAAAATGGATCACATGCACCTGTCAGGTGTAAACAACAAAGAAATAAGAGGAAAACAAGGACTCACACATTCAGGAAAACTCACTCATCATACAGTCTCAGGTGAAAAACTGTCTCTGTAAACTCCTTAAACATGCTGTATTTGCTGCTCTCTTACCAACTTTTCAAAGACTTTACCTGTATTTTCTCCTCAGTAACTTGCTCCACTAAAGAATAATATCCTGCAGAGCCGTTTTCAAAGTAATTGTGCTTCTGACAGCCAATTATCATCAACACGCAGACATGCCTTCAATCCTCGAGAAGAACATCCTCAAAGGACTTTAGACAATAGTTAGTGATGCACGAGCACTGTCTGGAAAGTTGTTTACTGCGAGCTTTACAAACATGGGAATAAAAGGAGAAACTGTTTTATTTTGTGTCTGTATGCTTAAATTGCTGTAATGTAACAAAGATGAGAAAATGACAAAAAATTGCTCCAGTTTTCTCACACAGTCCTGTAATCGGATAAGTTAGTTTGGACAAGTTAGAAATGTTAGAGTCTTTTTTTTTTTCCTTTTACATTATTCATGCTGGAAGAGGCTCCGGTCTCTCTAATAGTCCTGGAGAAGAACACAAAGGTACAGAAGAAGATTCATTTCTGTAATTGTGGAAGAAGAAATAGTGGTAACCCAACTGCAAACCTCTCAGGTGTAACATTAAAGTACTTTCATCTTCCACCATTTCTAATTCATTATAATATGATCCGGTGATTCATGCCTGACTCCGGTCATATCTGCTTGTAGGCTCGGCTCCTTTTGTGCTTTTCATTTTTCTTTGCAAGTGTGCAAACTAGCACTGCGAAAACACTTGCAAGCAAAGTGTTGGTTATTATTGCATAACAGCTATGATGCCCTGAGGAATATATTCTCCACTGTGATTATGGGGTTTTCAGCTTAATATTGCAGGTACGGCTTCACTACTGTGAGCAAAATCACAGTAGCTACAAAACGCCCTCTCAGGCCCTTTTGCCATGATAATTATTTGGTTGCTGTTTTTCCTTCCTATAAGACAAGTGATCGCCTTTTAAGAATAAGGACAACAGGATGTTCTGCTTCTAGTATGAAGCTCTGGGGCCTGTCATCGAGCGCTGTGTCGAGTCCACTGTTGCACTCGAGGTAGAGAGCGGCTGGAGAAAATGCACTTGAACCTCATTTGTAATCCATCAGATGACTGTTTGTTTCCCTCTGGTAAATAATTCAACTGAAATCTAGTTTTAAAGATGTGCATGATATAAAGTAGCTCTTTCCCCGCAGGCATAAATGTTGTATGAAGAATTTAAATCAAAAGTAAAACAAAAAACATGCTTCCGTAGCCCTTTACAGAAAACACAAATGAAAAACGGATTGTGGTAACTTTTGATTGAGCACGCCGGTCAGGAGTTGTATATCTCTGCTGCATGAAGCAGACATGCTGTTTAACACAGCGGACCTGATGTTTAAATGTTAATGATTATATGATGGAGCGAACCAGGACAGACCACATGGTTAAATCTGATATGCAACACAGACGGTCTGTTTGCTTAAAGGCCACAACTGTCACAAACAAAGGTGAGTAATCTCTGCTTACTGATGGCTGATACTGTTATCTGTGTGCTGTCGCTTTGTTCGCTCACTCATTCAACAGAACGTTGGGAGCAGTGTACAGAAGAAGAATATGAAACTACAACAACTCTAAATTGTTGATACAACTTGTAAATCATTTGGAGAAACTTGGCCATTTAAGCACATGCAAATATAAAGTTTGCCAGCTCTGTGTGTGCTAGTAGAGATATTCGGCAGCGAATCCAGATAAGACTGATTTCACTTTATCACAGTTACTCTGACAACATTAGAGTAAGATAGAGAATAATCATCAGTGGTTTAATTGTTTAAATGTTTAGTCGATTTGACAGAATGTAAAATATTTTAATAGTAAAGCAATTGTTACAGAGTTTTTTAAGAAAAACTGGTCAGCATTTGTTGGTTCCAGCCTCTGAAATTTGAAGATTTGATGCTTTTCTATATCAAATGTCATAAGAAACACAATATTTTGGGGTTTTGAACTTCAGCTGGGCCTCTGGGGATTTTTAAAGGGTGTTTTCTACTATTTTATGACACTTCAAAGATAAAATAGTAGATCAACTGATGAACTAGTCAGTAATATATGTAATCAATAGTATTATCTCTGTGATGAAGAGCTGAATACAGAGGCCAATAATTAAAACGGTATATGTAACTAAATGTCAATGGTAACCATTGTTTACGTCCTCTTGTTGAGGTAAACTGAGTAATGCTGGTTGTTACTGTTTCTAATCCCTTTTTTCTTTACTGTGTAACTTTAGGAAGCAATCAATGCTTTGGAAAGCCCAAACTTTTCCATCACCAAGAGCAAAAGAGAGTAGATACAGAGGAGCTTCAGGGATGGAGGAGATGACAGAGACCCTACACTGCCTTCCTGTACTGCCCTCTGGTGGCACAACATCATATGACATGAAATAATAAAATAACTTACTCACAACAGCATCAGCAAACACTTCACCTCCCAAATCTTACACATGGAAAACAATTTATTTAACAAAGCACAAAGGTGAATAGACTTACAGCTCTGTAACTTATATTTATGCTAAGCTTGGTACAAAAAACTGTATTTTCTATGTTCTCATTGCAAAGACTGTCAAAGTTTTTATGATGCTGTTAAAGATATAATAAGGTGAACACATTGAACAGTGTCTGTGCACACCAGAGCTTAGTGGTAAAGTTAATTTTTCTAATTTAAAACTTCTGAAAATCTTCTGAAAACTCGATCCAGTAGCCACTCCTCTCATACTTCTCTCTCTTATTCATGTCTGTTGTTTAACAGTTCAGTATTTAGAGCCATCGTCTGCTGGTGAAAAGCATAGCTGGTAGAGAAACCCTCATTAACTCTGTGTGCATTCAAGGGTCTTGACTTCCTGCATGTGGTCCATGTGTGACTGTGTGTATGTGTATAAGCTTAAGTGTGTACATTTACTGTGTGTATACTGTTTTTCATATAGGCCTGTTTATCATATGGCACCAAATTAAAGTCCTGCATGTCTATGGCAAATGTGTCTGTGTGTTTCGTGTGTGTGTGTGTGTGTGTGCGTGCGTGTGTTTTGTGTGGATGTCTGTGAGTCTGGCAGGCAGCATTGTTCACAGCAGTGGTGAAGGACACATCTCCATGGCCTGTGTACCTTTCCCCTCCATCCGCTACTATAAATAGCTTTTAATGTTTTTTGCAGTGTGTGTTTATGTGTGCCCGTGTGTTCATGTGTGTGTTACTCTCACTTTCAGAGGTATTTACCAGACTGATGAAGGATGAAGGTTAAAGAGAGACACCAAGAAAGACAAGAAAAGTACAGGAGCAACATAAGTTGAAAGAAAAATTGGAGCACCGAGTGACGGAGGGAATTTAATAAAAGGATGAATGAACTGACAAGATAGGAACTTCAAAATTTAAAAAAAAAAAACCTCAATAGTGTCATCTAATAACTTTGAGCTTTGAAAACTTTGACCCTGTCGAGGGTCCTAAGTTGTTACAGACCAGGTTTCAAGTCAGTCTGATAAAATCTCCATGAGGATTTTCCACAACATTTGGAGAAAAAGACCCTTAATTCATGCTTCTGCTTGCTGTTTATTGTGATTTATTTCACTCTGTAGCTCCTGCTTGTCATTTAATTGCCTCAATTTTCACATTCGGTGGTGTTTCATGTGTCCCTGACACGTTATAATGCATGATACATGTAAACAGTCACACTCACAGTGTCAGACTCTTTTCTCTGTAACAAGGAAGTCAAATTTAGAGAAGACACTTCATGCTTTGTCTCTGAATTAACTCGTCACCTGAATTTTCTCCCATTCAAGTTTTTTACTTTTAAAAGATCCTAAACATTAAAAGAGATCATCAAATCATCTGTGTGCATGTTTTTTAGGTTTTTGATTTGGTTTTGCTTTAAGTTTGATCAAGATCTTGCTTGAAAAAAAAGGAGGGAGGCTGAGAGCAAGTGAGCTTAATTTATCAACACCACCTCTACTACTGCTGTTATTAATGATAAAACAAGTGCTGCTACTGGTACTTTTATTACCACGACTATTATGTTAGTTGTATTTCAGTTTTCAGCTTCACTCTTTCAGCTAGACATGATCATTTCATCCTTTTTTAAAGTTTCCTTAAGAAAATTTCACATTAGCAGAATCCTTCTTAGTGACACCTGATTTAAAATAAAAGTTTTAATACTTTCATAATAAGATGTTTCTATTCTACGGCGTCTCGATAAGAATGAAGGGCACGGATTTTGTTATTAAAAATTTATGATGAAAATCAGTGAAGACTTCCATCTTGTATGAGTGATAGTGTTCAGTTGCCAGAGTTTAATATTCATAAATCAGTTCTCCATCACTCACAGCCTTGATAAAGTAAATCCGATGACTGTGAGCAGAGGACCCCTGGGCCTCGTATGTTAAAAAACATCCCGTGATTGAATTTTCTACTTCATCTCAAGATCATTTTTTAAAACTGTACATTAACCTGATTTATAAGAACGGCTTCAATCGAATATTGCTGCACTAACAACATTCAATCTTTAAATTGAAAGTGCCTCAGTAGAGTGAGAGCTTTAACTTCTGCATGAGCGATAGAAGTTTGTTAGTCAGGAGCCCAACACTTCAAAACATCAGCAGACTGCTTGACAGACTGAAATTAATTTTTTTTTATATTAGTCCCAAGAGAAAAAGGCTTATTAAATTTGTGATTCCCTGATTTTTTCCCCTCTACAATCATCAGCAGGTTGACACTTCTGTTTTTTTTAGGATGATAAGAATTTTCATTAACCTCTGGCTTTTCATGCAGCGCTAACTGGTGATTTTGTAATCCTCTTGACCACAATGTTATTACACTATATTGATCTAGAATACATTTCTCCTCTTTTGCGCTTCCTGTTATATGTTTTTCATATAGTTTTTTTCAAATCTTATCTGAATTCATGGTCTGAGAATAGAGGGTGTCGTATACTGTACAGAGTCTGATGTCAAAGAGTTTATTTCTGTCAGAGGCTGCCATTACTGAGCCTTGTACATCTACGTATCGAGGCTAAACTATCCCTTGCTTACAGGTATAATCTATAAATATACAATAAATATTACAACAGTAAATGAAGCTATTACATTCAAGTCGTTTCTTTCTTTATGTACCACCACATCACATCAAAAGCTATCTCATGACAGTTTGCATTAAGAGCAGGTCTAGACCATGTTCTTTTATTTACAGACACTGAACACTTCCCCATAAGCAGGCATGTGGTGACTGTGGTGAGGAAAAACTTCCCTTTAACAGGCAGAAACCTCACGCAGAGCCTTGCTCTTAGTGGAACTTCTGTCTGGACCCGTTAGGCTGTGAGAGGATGAGTATGTAATTATACAGGATAGCATAACAATTAGCGATAATAATAATAATAAAGTAGCAGAAGGCATTAGTTGGGAGCACATCAGCAGGCACCGCCATGTTGATGATGGACAACCCAGCCATGTGAACCTCCAACATGAGAAAGCACAAAAACCATGTGGGAGATGCCAAGTTAGTATCATGCATTTATTTTTTTATGGCACCATTTTGAGCAGGAGGGAAACAAAACTGAGTTTCATTATTTAACCCAAAAACTGTGCTTTAACATGTAAGTCTATAAACACCCCAGTCCCACAAACACATCATCTCTGACCCATCAGCTGTGGGCTGACTTCATGAGTTACATCACCAGTTTTACTCAACAGTCAAAAGGTGTTTGTCTCCCTCTGAAGGCCAACATGGGACTGACATTGTTGATGGAGCTGTAACTCTGCAAAATAGGCCCAAGTTTTCAGCAATGAGCTGTGACGGTTCAGCTGATAGAAGATTCATCATCTGTGGCATCATGATAAACACAGAGAAACCTGAGACCGAACCTGAGGCTGAAGTTGCACAACGGCAGGCGACTCCAGTGTTGACCAGTTACCGGTGGCAACCAGGAGAGCCAGAACTGTAGAAGGTGTGGCCACTCGAAGTCACAATGGTCTGAGACGTTTTGTTATGACTTATCTTAGTTTGTGAATGGCTGCATGAAGTCCTCTTAAGACCACAGGAAACCCGCCCTTCTGTTAACTCTGTTGATAAACAACATTTAGACAAAGAAAAAATGTCGTGCTGAGTTTTAGTTTTGTGGTAACACTTAGATGACTCGATGAGTCGTGTTAGGGTTACTTGGCTATTTTTTGGAGATTTATTTACTTTTGAGGAATGAGGCATTTCTTGGAAAGAACCAGAGACTGTATGCAAATCAGTCACACTACATATTTCCAAATTTTGCCTGTTTAACCAATTATTTATAAAGTACAAACCCATTACTAACAAACATTTTTTCATTGCACATCATATGTTACTGGAATCATTTTCTTCGTAACATAAGTTTTGTTTATTTTAATATTGTATAAAGATTAACTTGTTAAAGATAAAATTTGCTTGAGAGGTAATCCAGTGCAATTAAAATCCAACAGTCCTCATGCAAAGTTAAGACTCATGTAAACAACCTCAGGTGGTAATGAAGGTAGCAGCAGGAACAATATTCAAAGTCTGTCCCTCTGATGCTTTTATGGAAGCTCCGACATTCAGGTACTGATAGTGGCTGTAAAATATTGGACTCACAAGTTTTGCTGTTGATGAAAAATGAGGAAGAAAGAGTGACACCAGTTGACCAAACAACTGCACTACTGTGTTTGTTGAAGAATAACGATAAATCCACGTCATGTGCACCACCAGGTGGCGTGATAGTACAGTGGATGTATAAAGGTTAAATTCTATGGTGCCAATCTACTTTTTACATAACCTGCACTCTTAGCTGTCTACACACTGTTGTGCAATCCTGCTCCACACATAACGCTTGTGATATTTCAACTATAATGGTCAGTTCAAGGAAAATAAATAGATCCATGTCACCTGATGATGGATAGTAACTTATTACAATTACAAGTACTATACTTGAGGCACTTGTGCTTAGAGTATTTCCTTTTAATGCTGCTTTTATTTAAGATTTTAAATTTTTGGAGGAAATATGGCATTTTTAACACCACTTAATTTGTTTGACCGCTGTTTTTACTTTCTAAATTTAACGTTAAGCGTAATACCATACAATAAAGTACAATGTGATATTAATAATGGAGCCGGTGGTTTTCCAACTCTGTCATGTGAGACCCTGTAAAAAAAGCTGTGTATAGCTATAATCTCGTAGCATTTGTCAGATGTCTGAGTTATTACCAGTTTAAACTCAAGTGAATTCACCTCTAAACTTCTTAATAAAGATCTTAAATAACAGTTAGAGGCTTCAAGAGCTTGAACTTTTCAATATTTTACAAAAAAAGATTAGGATTGGACCGAAATCATGTGTTTACTTGTGTAGCAGACTTTGTTTTTTCTTCTTACCCAATTTTTTTTAATCAAGATCCCTCAGATTTGTGACAGCCTGGAAGCAGCTTAAACTCTACTTTATTTCAAATTTCCTAGCTTCTTTTTGGTTAGCCACATTTATATGATGCTCATTGATGCATCAATATTAATAATCCAAAGATATAATGTACTTTTTCAGCATAAGTATTTCTACTTTTCACTCTCATAGCACATTTTGTTTAATGCAGGACTTGTGATGGACTATTTTTTACTACTGTATTGATACTCCAACCTAAGAAAACGACCAAATAGTTCTTCTACAGCTAAAAATAACTTCTACAGAAAAATAACAAAGAAATCAGTCTGCACTGTGGATCAATGTTAAAGCCTGTTATTAATTGAAAACATTTATTACATTTTTTATGATGCAAACAACAGTGAGTCCCACCCTTGATGGAACAGCTCATCACGTAATCATGAGGGGATGAGAGACACAAAGGGACGGGGACAGAAAAAATGTGTATTAAGCGCAATTTCATTGTTTCTGTTAAAAAAAAAAACAAAACAAAACCAAACAAAACAAAAAAAAACATGACAATCAGCTCTCATTGTAAATTTTGGCATCTTATTTCTTCCCGCTGAACTCCTTGGAATAATGTCCGTTAAAAATCAAAAGAGCAAGGCATGCATAATAGTTTCTGGTAATGCACATAGTTTCAAGGACACCACTTATAAATACAAAATCCATGTACGATGTTCATGTACATTTCATATATCTATGGTCCTTTTCTCAGAGGCGTCTTAGGCCGATCTACCTGTTCCCGCTGTGGGAGTGTATCCTCCACTATCTATGCTTGGTCACTAGATTCACCCTGTAAAAAGGTCTCTGCTCTAAATACACTGATGGAATGGAATTCTAATATTGATAATCACTAGATGTTACAACCATCTGTTTTATTCCTTCCCTTATCTCTTGCTGCATGTTTTTATCTCGTTGTTTTTCCCAAAGTTTGATTTATTTAAATAGTTTCTTTGCATCAACTGACCATTGTGTTATCTACATGATTTTGTCACACCCCGCCTGGGTTATAGCCAGTATTATTTTCTAAAAATCTTTTTCCGTTTCTCACACTACCAACCCCATGCTTCTCTTCAAAAAGGGGAGCCCACAGACTACTTGGATCCATTCAATGCTACAGTGCCCATGAGAAAGAAAACTGGAACAAAAGTATTTCATCTTCCAAATTACCTAAAGAACTGACTTAATTTCTGATATGCTAAGATACATAAAAGCACTGGTCCATTTTTAATATATTGGTGAAACAGCCTATAGTGTCTACATTGAAGGCTGTATACGTGGCCACACTTTTTATTTATTGAAAATTCAAAAGAAAAGAAAAAAACAGGACAAATCAAAAATGCTGTGATTAAATACAACGTGGAATGAATGTCTTTACTGTTAAAAAGTGTACTGCAATGTACAACTATGTTGCTCTCATTGCTCAAAAATGAGTTGAAAGAGGGGAAGGAGGCATCAGGGATTTTTTTGATATACCAATGGAATCATATACAGATTTACAGTTATAATGCATCTATCATCACACTCAACAGATGGCAGGAAGGGAGGGGAAAACGGCAGCAAACAACAGACACAATATAGAAAAGAGTCATCTGTTTGAACTTGAACCAGCTGTGAACCAATGTTATGTTACTCCCTTAGAAAAAGACAGAGATGGAAACACGTGTACGTGTGTGTGTACGTTTGAGTGTGTGTGTGTGTGCGTGTTTGTGTGCGTTTTTGTGTGTGTGTGTGTGCACATACACGTATTGATTCTGTAAGTGCGGAACCAAATGTTCGACCAATAAAAGTCTATTGGGATCAAGTTATACTGGTTTCTCTGAAGGTGGTGGCAGACTTGTTTAACCAAACATGGGGCTGAGTATGATGGTACTGGTGGCGACTGGTGGGCTTCTTGAGTGGTTGGGTTTGGTGCCCCCCCTCCACGCCGATGGTGGTGGTGGTGGTGGTGGTGTCAGGGCTTGGCTGCTTTAGTCGATGTACTGGGAGAGCCAACGGAAACCCTCGCCGTAGCCCTGCCTCTTCAACACACTGCACATGAACACCTCCAGTGGTCTCGTGTTCAGCTCCTTCATTGGAATGTTGCTCTGAGAGAAAAGACAGAGAAACGTCACTTTAAATCCACTTGACCGTTTCTTTTTCCTGAGAAAATAATACAAGCATGAACACTTATTTTCAAGAAATATGAAAATGGATATCAACTCTTGTTGCGTGGCAAGTTTAGAGTAATTTGCAAGGAGTTTCAAGAGTGAGCTCTGGATTTAAATTCATTTTCAGAATATGTATATATGTAAAGGGGGGGTTAAATGGTTCTTTTGACTTGGTAAACAGGTGCAGAGGGGAATTTCTGTAAGACAAAACTTAAACCTAGAAAACTTTAACTTGATGTCTGGCACAAGTTTTACAAGTTATGATACTAAATAGACCATCCAGAAGTAAAAGGCAGGGACTTGAGTTTGCTTTGACATGTATTAATAACTATTTGATGTCACTGTGTTAAGGTGGGGATTCTTCATCCCATTGTCCAACATCGGATCTTTATGAAGCTTTTTCTCTGGTCTAGTCTCATGTGAACAAATGAAAGTGATTATTTTTATTAATTTGCCAGATTAACAATTTGATAAATGGAACATAATACACACAGACACCATCAGGAGCAATTGAGGATTCAGTATGTTGCCAAAGGAACCTTCATATGCAGACTAGAGGAGATAAGGACTGGACCACCTTCCTTACAACAGAGCTACAACCTGCACTACTTCTAGAGCTTTAGTTGCTCTATACAACACTCACACCATCCAATACAATGGAATACCCAAAAAAGGAAAACAATCTGTCCCAACAGGTAAGTGATATGACTACTTACCTTTCCTGTTGTCTGTCCATACAATCCGAAATATTCCCTCAGCTTCTCCTCGCTGATGGCTTCTTGCCTGTCAATCTTGTTGCCCAGAATAAGGATAGGCACATTTCCGATGGTCTCATCTGTCATTAATGCCTGAAAAAGCAGACAAGATATCACTGTGGTTTATTGTGCATCATAAAATTGTAAGTTTAAATTATATTTCATTCTTTACAAAAGTGATTTGCGAATTTCATAATTGAATTCTACTTTATTAATTTTCTGTATATTCTTTGAAATTTTCATACAAACTGAAAGAAACGGACTTAAGAATGTCAATGTCAGAGAGCAACAGCAAAACAAACTTTTCAGAGACAAAGTAAGAAAGTGGCGAGTGTCACAAGCGATGTTAGCCTGTTCACAAAAATATCATTTTTATGTTAGACTATTAACTTTGTGGGTGTCGTTGACACTGATAAGCAAATATTTGACCAAAATGTGGCCTTTCAACTTTAACTGAATTAGGAATGCAGTAAAAAACACAGCTTCATAATGAGATGCTGGCGTAGGAAGTAGCTGGCACTTACATCAAGTTCTGCTTTTGATTCACCCAATCTGGGGAGGTCTGCACAATCCACAAGGAAGACGATGCCATTGATGGCAGGGAGGTAGTTTTTCCATACTCTGCGAGCTGTGTGAAACAACACACAAATACAAAAACAAACACAGGAGTCAGTCAGGTCCGTCTTCTCAGTTAGATACATTTTGCATTCTGTGACACCACTGATATATGGTATTGGCCTTGTTTAAGCATTGGCAGGAGAGATTCTGTGTAACGTTTTCTTTTATGATCTGTTCTATGTTTGTTTATTTGTTAATGTTCTATCGCTGCAGTGGCTCGCCATGGAAAAACAATACAACCCAAAATGTAACTCCTGATGTTTCACATGGTACACGTGATTCAAAAAACAAAACCAAACAACAAGAAAAACTTGTACATGTCTTCAAGGTGCCATGATGATTCTTTAAGTTGAAGTTGAAGATGTCAAAACATGCTTGCAAACTACAGCCACCGTATTTTCCGCACTATAAGGCGCACCTAAAAGCCTTTAATTTTCTCAAAAACCGACAGTGCGCCTTATAGTTCAATGCACCTTATATATGGATCAATATTGGATAATTATGGCAACCGTAGTCAGGCGGCGTCGCCGAAGTAACAGCGGTAAAAACGGTAAAGGGGAATTCCAGTCCCACACCACTTGTGT